>JAPMUY010007866.1:65000-202500 GCA_026901105.3 Galaxias olidus | reverse complement strand
ACTTATTCTACAACAAAGCTTGTGATACATTTCTAAACCAAGCTCAAGGATGATGTTGTACAATAACGAGGCACCGTAGCACAAAGCCATTGTGTCTTTCTAGAAGTATCAGGTTGTCCTGACAACACAAGCCACACAATAGAATATGGGCGGGATACACACATCAGACTAACTTTGACAGCTGTTTATCAAACATGATCAGAAACATTCAGTTATCACGAATCCCACGCGCATTGAAAGAAACGGAAGATACGTGTCTACAAATGTGCGTGGACATGTCAGTATCATGAAGTCAAACCAGCTCAAAGCAAAATTATGAATTACAGTTATGGTTCACTATTTACACACACACACACACACAGCAAATATACCTGGAGATAGCAGACAAAACATATAGGGACAATACCTGAGCAGCCGTAGTGATGATCCGTGACGCTTTCTACTAATGTTATGACCGGTGTGTCTGAGAAGCCGAGTGAGTCTGACTCACATGAAAAGCTCGCCGTGCACGGCTGGGAGAGGCACCGCCGACAGCAGCCCAACCCTGATGGTTCCCTGGAACTCCATCAACACCAACCATGTCCCCACCACAGCCCAATCCAGGTAGAACTAGCTCCCCCTGGAGGAGGAAGTGTCATCCACAGTTCTCCTTTCTTGTTTGCAGTGGAGTAAAATAAGGGTTATGAGGTTTAATGAATTCATGCTGCCCTCAGCAAAAAGCTGTCTTAAAATGCCATGACCTGATTGTATAACCGTTCTACTTGCTTTGCTTCTGCTAAGCAAATACATCCATCAGCTCCATGTGTTAATTATCCCACTAAATGAACACAGCACGATTACACCGGAATAAAAGACTAAATCTTTACCCACTTGGTGTCTAGAGTATCTCCTCAGTGTAGAATGTGTGGTCAGTGTGTTGTACAATAGTGATTAATGAACAACTGTCTTTGGTATGAAAGGTGCACAGTGTAAAGAAGACTATACAAACAGAGGTCAGACCCCCTTTGCCAAAGTATGTACTGTATGTGTGTTGATTTCTGTTTGCCTTGCAGGGCTTGCTGTCTTTTTCTACGTATTTATGGCCTGATCTGCTACTGAACATAGTTGCTCAGAGCTGAATAATGTTATGACATTATTTTCCTCCAAGACTGTGGGAAATGTTCTGAATGCCTTTTTCTTGTGTGTTTGTTCTGTCAATGTTGATGCGCAGGGGGACAGGTTTAGTTCAGGCATTTTCAGATCATTATTCTGTTCCCTTTCCATCATGCGCTGAGTACAGGTGGAGGCAAGAGTTACTCTGTTTGTTGCCTGAAGCTTCAAGGTGTTTGAGAACTTTCTTTAAACACCAAGGAGGTTTGTAGAGTAGCATGCCATTGAGGCCATTGCTAAATAAGCCCCTGACAGGGCTGCCAGTCAGAAAAGACATTAAGGCCATAACCAGATAAGAGACCCCTCAAGGAATGCTCGATCAAAAATTTTGTGTTCAATTTTGTTGAACTTACATTATATATTATATACTGTTTATTTCAAAAATATTTGTTAAAATACATTCCCGAAGTTACGCAAGTTATTAGTTGGATAAGATCAGTTTTCAAACCTGTCATAATAGTATGGCTACTTCGGTAACACAGCTACGAACACAAAACAAGCTCAAAGTTGTTTTTACTCAATAGGCTGTGATGTACCTAATAATGTATCTCCTCTTGCAAGGGTTGTAAGTTGAAAACTTTGCCTGAACAGAGACGCCAAGCAATGATTCAATAAATTATCTTCTGCCCATCAGCTATAGCTTGTGAGGTGCTCCCTGCTACTTAAATACACACCCATGTCTTCCTTACTCATGTTGACATGGTTTTCCAAATACGCAGGCTTTCACCAACTGCCACCCTAGCTCCACCTACTGGTTATTCAGGTTGAAGCCATGAATCCAGGGGGATCAGGCTTCCAGCCTCCTGCCAGGCAGGATAGAGCTCAGTCTACATCATCCTATGATTATTGTTATTTCTTGTAATCATTGAATTCCGTCACACGCTTTGAAATATATACATATATATTGTCATGTCATTGTATCATCCAACTTATCGCAATCAAATTCTGTCCAGTTTCGAATAATCAATAGTGAAGTCTCTCTGTTTGAACCAGAAACACAAACAGCATGTGTTGGGGCACGACTTGGTATTTTTTCACTGAATCGGCCAAGTTTGCTTGTACTTTGCTCAAGACTATCTTGCATACTGCCCCCCTCTCAAATAGCTGACCAAACTATATTTACTTTCCTAATGTTCTGAAAAACAATAACTTACATTGCATTTTGAATCAGATATTACCCATGCATGTATAAACGCATTATGCAATAAGTTGTAGAAACAACAGAAGCAAATAAGGATGATGCCTATACGTCAGCAATTATTTTGTCAAAGTAGACTTTCATCTGTGTACTTTAAAATGATTGCAAGAGCGGCGACGAGCACTGTATTCAACATGTAACATAATATTTATAAATATTTTATTTATATTTATATTACATTCATATTTTTATTTATTTATAAAGTAGTTATGGTATACAATTAAGCATGGATCATTGAGTATCAACCTCAAGTGTCAAGAACGGGTCTTGGAAAGGTGACCACTTATGTAATAAATTGGATAGATAATTAATCTCAGTTTTTGAATAAACGTAGACCTCTAAAGAACAATAAATGTGTACAGTTCTGTGAGATGTTTTTTCAGGTGAGCTGCATAATAAATGGCTTAAAGACAAGCATGTTAAACTGATGAAACTTTGCTAGGATGAAATTAAAAGATTGAGCCAACTATATATATATACATGAAGCTTGTGATGTGTACAGCACTCAACACTGACATGTACATTAGAAGATAGACATTTTAACATTAACATTCACTCTAAACATTTATTGAACCTATGAGATACACAACTAGTCAGAACTTTTTATAGGGAGCTACACATTGAGCAAGTTACCTCTACCGCATTTTCTATGAAAGTAATAAATATAAAAAAATACATTGAAAGATTTGCCATTATTGTGTCACTTACATTGTCTCTATTATCCACCTCTATGCTCAGGGTACACACGCTCCACCTCGGGATACTCATTTCACCGGCTTATAAATAATTCAAAGAAAAGATGGAAAACGACTATTGCTGTCTTCTTTTCTGATCGCACATGCTCGCAACCAGTCCTCCTCTTGTCAGTTGACAGTGAACATGATCATTGAACATATCCTGGTTTAGCAGAATAGCTGATCTCACGACATGCTCTCACGTTACCACGTCAGCTCAAACCATGTTTGCCTGTGACCTACACACACTGAAGTTTCTTTATGTGCATACCGTACCAAAATGGAATGCTTTGAAACCATAAAGTGGGGGATGTCAAATTCCAGCTATTTATCGCACAGGTCTACAGACCATAGGGTGACCTCATTAAAACATGCAGTACATGCACACAAAAGTAGACTATGAATCAAAGGAGAGAATAGAATGCTCTAAGTAAAGCAGGCTGATTTTAGAAAGTAGGAAACGTTTGTGGTTTATTTGAACATGATTTCTTGCACAAAATTTCCTGCACTGTAATTTTGGATGGCTTGAGAGGATTTGATGCATTTTATAGGTCAGTATTCTGATAGATTTTCCTAATGGATTACTTTAAAGAAGGGAGGGGGGGGGGGGGGGCTTGGTTTGTTCAATGAGGCCACAATCTGGAAAAGAAACACCACAAAATAACCCCTGCAAGACATAATCAAAGAAGCCACAAGCTTTTTGAGAATGTGATTTGACCTAAGATTTATTTATTTGAGGCTATGGGGTGAAATTTATTTGATTAAGGGCAAGTTGAAAACCTTCTCCCTTTTAATAAAGGTGTTCAAATCATCAGTTTTTGCTACGAATTCTATTTTGCTCAATCAGGAGTAACCGATATCTTATGTGTATACCTAGGCTATGACATTACCTCAAAGTGTTATGGTTTGACAAGGAAACCTCTTAATAGATGAACATATTATCTGCCAGAGATTAAGTAAAGGAGGCACAAGGTATTTCCCATTGTGCCCATATAATGAAAAGCATTTGATAAGAATGACCAGTGGAACTACCAGCTCTGTGTCACTTTCTGTAGTCACTTTGTTTCTACTCAATGGTAAGAATGACATATTTTCAAAAGGCAATTCAATATACACCATAATCATACAACAAACATACTGGTTGAACAGATTGAAGGCTTGTCTAATGGATTAGCGATACCAAACTCGATGGTTGTAAAGTCTGTTACCATTGACAAATGACAACCTTTTTATTGCATGGAAAGTGTAACGAATTTGTGGTGGCTCCGTTTTATGTGGTCTATTGGTTTTCAACTCTAAACAGCCTAAGATATATGATCTAACTTTATGTTAGGCATATTCTACTGATATTAAAAATTGTTCCGGTTTCATGTAGTTCATTGACAAAGTTTTTAAATAATATTTTTTCTTTTGCAGTTTTTGATTTCTGGAAACAATTGCAGAACATGACCTAACCTGTCCCTTTTAAACTACTAGACTCACAGAAACCCGTGTAATAACACATGAAACGCCTTATAAAATGTATCCCTTCCAGGAATGGTTTTACTGGAATCAAGCAGATGTCAAGGCTATTTAGGTTAGCAGTGCATGCGTCCATACTGCATAAGAACATTTCATTATGGTTTAAGCTTGAGCTTTGTAGTCAATAAGGTCAAAGGCTGTGCTTTGAAAATTCCCTGTGGTTTGGGCACATACCATTTTACCTGGTTGGAAACAGAAATAGACAAAAGGAGAAAGGAAAACACTGTGCAGTTGGGCAGGAAATGATGTGAGCTGAGGAGAGAGCGGGGCCGTGATTTGGAGATAAAGACATCCCAGGAGCATAATAGTAGTTACAGTAAACTAATAGAGAATAAGAGACTCAATTTCTGTTCTCTCTGTCCCTGAGAAAGGAATTCAGACAGGGTTTAAATTATACTGTCACCACTCTCCCCCGTACAGTGACTGCTCCCGGCACAGTAGCGCGAAATTACAACGCTATCGCAAGAAAGAGGATATTTGGTGTCAAATGTATTCCTAAAATCTAATCTGCATACCACATTTTGTGCAGACATACAGTGCCTTGCAAAAGTATTCACCCCCCTTGGCATTTTTCATGTTTTGTTGCCTCACAACCTGGAATTAGAATGGATTGTTTGAAGGTTTGCATCATTTCATCCAGAGAACATGCCTACAACTTTGAAGATGTGATTTTTTTTTTTTATTGTGAAGCAAACAACAAATAGGACAAAATAACAGAAAACTTCAGCGTGCATAAATATTCACCCCCCTAAGGTCAGTACTTTGTAGAGCCACCTTTTGCGGCAATTATAGCTGCAAGTCGCTTTGGATAAGTCTGTCACTGGGATTTTTGCCCATTCCTCAAGGCACAACTGCTCCAGCTCCTTCATGTTGGATGGTTTCCGCTTGTGAACAACAATCTTCTGACCACAGATTCTCAATTGGATTGAGATCTGGGCTTTGACTAGGCCATTCCAACACATTTAAATGTTTCCCCTTAAACCACTCGAGTGCCTCTGGGACCTTTCAGAAAAGGTGTGTTTATACTGAAAGATCATGTGACACTTAGATTACACACAGGTGGACTTTATTTCACTAATTATGTTACTTCTGAAGGTAATTGGTTGCACCAGAACTTTTGAGGGGCTTCATAGCAAAGGGGGTGAATACATATGCACATGCCAATTTCCAGATTTTTATTTTTAAAAATAATTTTTAATATATATTTTTCTCATTTCACTTCACCAACTTAGTGTGCAGATCCATCACATAAAATTCAAATTAAAAAAACATTTAAATTTCAGGTTGTAATGTAACAAAATAAGTAACAAGCCAAGGGGGGTGAATACTTTTGCAAGGCATTGTATATTGTTTGCGAAGAAATTGACTGGCAACATTGATCTTCATGAATGCTTTATTATATCAATACTATATATCTATTATAGCACCATATTCTGCGTATTTAGAAACACAGTGCCTTGACCTGTCCTAAGCCGAGCTCTCTGAGGCCTGTTGATGTAACGCCCCACTCTCAGTGAGGTTGTGCAAAAAGGAGTCGTTTTCTTTCAAGACAACTATATGGAACCACCTGCCATTTCTACCACTCAATAGGTGGATTGTGGGATAATCGGGTGAACATGATCTGTTGTATTCATTTTGATCCTGTGATGTCACAGTCTTGGATATATAAAAATATCCAAGAAAAATAAGAATGCACGTTCAACTTCATGTTTACACAGGGTTCAAAGTTTATTTGAGATACCAAAGTATCAAAATGCTGGAAAAACGCACAGGCTTTTTGGACCAATTATCAAACAATCAAATAAACAACTCTATAAACATTGTACCTGCAACTTTTAACAACCTTTACAAAGTTAGCGAGCTCTAGAGAAACAAGTTCAAAATGACATCTTTAAAGGTAAAACCTCAAAGAGAATCACCTACAGTATAAGAAAGAAAGAAATTATCATTCACAAAAAGATTGTGCAACAATACATTTTAAGAACTTCCAGTCTCCAGATTCCTCAGACGGAAACGTTGATTTAGGTAATGGCAATCACATGCCTAGAGATGGAACATGGCTCTCTCAAGACCACATGGAATACTAATACAAACCATTCCAAGCAGCATAACACTAACAGGAATGACTCACATTAAAACACAGGACTGCTCAATCATAAGGCATTTGAGTGAAACATGCACACTCACAAACCTATTTATTGGTAAAGACAGAAAATTACAAAATAAAAAAGTAAAGGTATGTTCATCTTGCTCAATACAAAGCACTATTGTACTGTATTGAGCATTTGATTGTCTTGAGAATCTGGTTGTACAGCAAGAACAGTGTAAGCCTGTAGGTAAAGTGACCTATAGTTAGTTAACCGTAAAAAAAAAAAATCTAATAAAAGTATAATCTTCACCTCGGATACAAAGATGCCAACACCATGGTAACATAGAACCCGCTCAGAGCCAGAACAGTCAGAGACACAGCTGATCATGCCCAGACACAAACACGGTCAACAGACAACAGAAATGCATTTGACTTTAAACACAATGGTGACAAACCCTCCCCATCCTGTTTTAGAGATGAATGTTCATGTAAGATGACATGCACTACTGGCTAAAACAATGTCAACACATCTTTACTTTCTACTGATGTAATAAGTCAACTTGTATAAGATTGGAGTGCATCCAAATTTTTTTTAAGAGTAAAACATCAACTCTGTCCAAGAACAACTTTACCCTGTGTATTTCATTCCAAGTGTACACGACCCTCAAGCTAAAAAAAAAAAAAAGTAGTAATTTAAATGTTTTGGTCTGACAGAGGATGAAAGGTAAACGGTTAAGCAATAACCTTGCAAGTTGCCAGGATGACATCTATTTATCCTGACAACTGCCTGATTTGAAACAGAAAACAGGGTAATTATTTTAATAAAAGAGATCAAAAAGCAGATGCAAAAGCAATTTTGTAGTCCTTGGCAACGTATTTCTTCATGTTATGTCCTGAGGGCCTCTGAAAATCTTTTACACAAACGTTTTCATTCCCCTCGTCCATCTTCTCTGTGGTGTCTAGCTTTACTCCTAGCAGTTGGTAGTTTGCAGCTGTCCTTCGGTGTGGAGGGAGGCCGTGCCATTAGTGTCGTAGAAACTGTCCTCGTCCTCTGAACTTAAGTTGGATGAACCCAGCACTGGGCGACGTGTCTGATGGGCCTTTCGCCTGAAACAGTCAAAAATACATTCCATGCCACAAAAATGCAAAAGAAATCTGATTAGTGTGTATGTGTTGATTTGAGGTTGTGCCCTCTGCTGGAGCTTGAACCATTTTACGTAACAGTACATGTTCAGACTTTCACACAGATCTAATAATCTAGAATCAAAGCAAAACAAGCTTGTGTTAAATTCAAACAAATGCAGTTGATAATTAACACAAGGCTACTTGTGTTGTCCATTGAACAAGGTAAACATATGAAGCAATAGCATGTTTGAACTGCAAGAGTAAATGAAGTAAGGCCCCCAAATTTACACGTTGTTTGCATGAGTTTCCTCCAGTACCCGTTGTTTAAATCCTAGCTTTGAGCCTACAGCATAGCCATAATAAAGCGCTAATAGGACATGTCTTTTAACCCTATGTTAGTGAGGGCCATATTATCATGACAGTACTGCATATTGACTGTTCATGGTTGTACAGCCCTGAATAGAACATATTCAAAGAATAATGAGTGAGAATGACTATAAACCAACCACTCACACAATATCAAAATGGGGATTCAAGTCATGTGACATGAACATTCTTACCAAGATTTGCGGTTTGGAACTTCCAAACAATCTAAATACCTTTCTCTTCCTATTGTTTGATTAACAGCAAGCCTAATTTCTATACATGTGCCAATTGAACTGCAAAAAAATAAATGCTAGGTAATGCAAAAGTGATATATAAATGATACAGAAAAGGAAATACCTGCAGCTGTATTGGCCGAGGGAAACTTAACGTATCACATTAATGTACGTGGACGCTCCATTAATGCTCTGTGGACCACACAAATTTGAAAACAAAACTACAAAATCAACTGGCTGTTTAGGGAACAGGGAAGGAGTTTCTCACTTGAGCTCGGCCTCCATGGCTGTGACTTTGGCCTGCAGTGCCTCCTGCAGCTCCTGCTGCTCCTCCAGGTCCCGAAGAACCTTCCTGCGGACGCCCTCCAGCCTCTCCACCTCGCTCTCACTCTCGTCCACTTGCCTCTTCAGGGCTTTCACCCTCAACGACAGCTGGCGGCAGACAGAAGGGAACGCAGAGATGATGGGAGGTCCAGGATGACAGCGTGACAAAGTAGGCAGACTGGCGGGTGGAGATGACATGACCCTGGGGTAGAGACCACTGCTAAGAAAGGGAAGGCACCATGCAACAAACCTGGTCTCTCTGCTCGGCGTGCTGGTTCCTCTCCTGGTCCAGAGTGACATTCAGCTCCTTCAGCTTCCTCTCCATCCGCCTCTGGGACGCCTGGAAACTGCTCTTCTCCCTGAACGGCAGCACACGGAGATCTCAGCGTTCCTATGCACTTAGAATGCAGAGAGTCCAGTGAGAGAGACAATGTGGCGGTGTGATATGTTGTGGTCAGAGTACCTCTCTTCACTGCGTAGCCTCTCCTCCAGCTCCTGCACCTTGTTCTCCAGCAGGGTGAGCCCCGCTGCGGGCCGCGGCTGGGTCTCCATGTCGGCCATGCGCAACTTCAGCTCCTTCACCTAAAACATACACAGGATACATTCAGGCCTCTTCTAAAATCAATCTTTAAAAGTTGCATGACAAGGGGTTGTGTATGTTAAGTATATGTGTGTCCAAAATGTATTGGCAGAATTATTCCTCATGTATCAGTGTCAATTTAATTATTAAAATAAAGGGTAAATATAATATGGAGGCTTCTCTATGTACCATAAAGCAACTAGGCGTTCTGTTATTTGATTGATGTCTAATGGGTTGTTTCTACTACTGTTTGTTGACCTTCTTAAGAGTGTCCTGTGCACCTTAATTGGGTTTTGTTCAGTGCTGAATTGTTTGATTGTACATAAAAAAATTATTCAAAAGCATTTACCTGTCTCTCCAGGGAGCTCTTGTCCATCTCCAGGTCGTGTCTGGAGGAGCGCTCCTGCAGCAAGTCTGAACGAAGTTGGTCAACCTGTCCAACGAAGAGGAGGAGAGACAAAGCAGAAAACACACAGAGATCAATGTTCTGAGCTGTATTGTGAGCACTTGAATAATTGCATCAAAATAGGTGTGTTCTTATTTGTGTTTACAGACCTGTTCTCTGCTCCGTGTGACCCTGTCATTCAGAAGCTCCACACTACTCCTCTCCTCGTCCAGCTCAATCTCCAGGGTTTTTACTTTATCCTAAAAACACCACATGTTAAACAACACGTTCTACTTCCTGATTCTTGAAACCTCCAGAATATTTAGTGAGCGAACAGTGATTGACCAGATCCAATCAGGTGAAAACCCTGCCGACTATTTAACATAATTACAGACTGAATCTATAAAATCCTACATCTCTCAAACCACCGCCCAACCCCTCAGTCGCCATATAGTAACATGAGCCATGACCTATCGAGATGGTCCCCTCTGACGCCTCACCTCCAGCCCCCTGATCCCCCGGGCCCGGTCCGTCTGGGAGCTGTGCTCTGCCTCCAGCTCGCTCTCCAGGTGCTTGAGGCGGCTGGAGAGCAGGTCTCTGTCCAGCTGGGCGCTGTCCCTCTCCTCGCCGCACGTCAGCAGCTCCTTCTTCAGACGAGACACCTGACGGAAGCACGGGCGGAAACGTAAAGTCGCACGACACAAGAAAAAAGGTCACTGGAACTTTTAAAACGATAGGTTAGGCCGAACACTTCGAGTCCAGACAAACACTCTTTATACCTTAATTAACACCGTTAGGTGGATGGTAATGAACGGGGGGTAACCAGGAGTTCAGTAAGCCTTGTACCTCGTAATCCTTAATGTATGCACCTGCCCTCTCTCCCCTCCACTACCCTGATCCCCCTCGCTCCGTCCTCCGCTGGCCCCGAGCCTCACCTCTTCCTGCTGGGTCTTCAGGCTGCTCTGGGCCCTCTGCAGCTCGGAGAGCCGGTCCTTGCTGTTGCGCTGGGCGTCTAGCAGGTCCTTCCTGGAGCGCTCGCGGTACTCCTCCAGCTGGCTTTGCAGCGTCGCCACCGACTGGCGCGAGTCGCCCATCATCATCTCCATCTGGGAGGGAGAGGGAATGAGAGGAACGGGGAAATCTGTGAGACACAGGATACGAACGACCGTTACATGCGTGGGATATCTCTGTCTGTATTTCCGTCTCGCTCTTTAGAGCACACCTCCTTGTTGATCTTCTCCAGGGCACGGTCCAGCAGTCTCTTTTGCTCCTCGAGGTCGTTCTTGCCCCGGCGCAGTGCCTCCCTCTCCAGGTCCCTCTCCTCCAGACGCCGGCCCAGCTCGTCCCTCTCCTTGCCCAGGCGGGTGACTCCTCGCTTGGCCTCCTCCAGCTGAGACCTCAGGGTGCGGTTCTCGTCCTCTAGTTCCTGCTCGGCATCGGAGTTCAGAGGCACGCTGGAGTGAAGCCGTGTCTAAAGACAGAGAGGCCATCTCCAGTTAGGCACACACTCACTGGAAGAAGCTTTGCTTGGTTTGGATTTTGAGAAGGGCTGAAATGTGTTTATGACGGTATATTTTATTATTACTATTCAATATTTTAGAATACTCCTTTGTCAAAGAGTATACTTTAAATCCACATCCACAACACCGAATCCTTTAAGCATTGAACCCCTTGTTAGAAAATATTTGTGTGTTTGCGGGAGGGGGGGATGTTGTGAACGAGTGCTCCTTCGGTTTGTCAGTAGTGTGTCTCCTCTATAGGACGGCTGTGTTACCATGCGGGCCAGCCTCTCTCTGAGCCGGGCGTTGGCTTCCTGGAGCTCTTGGTTGGTTTCCTGGTCCACCACAGGTCTCGGAGAGGAACCAACCGACACCTGAGGAGAGAGACGTTTGGAACAAAAGAAACTGTATGTAACAACAGGGAACAGACAAATAATGTCGGCACAAATTTATATGACGCTCTTTGTTCTTCACCCCTTTGGCCTTCTCCAGCACATCTCTGTCCTTGCGTGATTGGTCACTCAGCATGTCAATCTGAGCTCTCAGCTCACTCTCCTTCTCCGCACTGGCCTTCTGTAGGGCACGGAACGCCGCCTCCTTTTCGCTCAGCTCAGCCTTTTGTCTGTCCAACTCCGAACGCGCCTGCTGGATGTCCCCATGGCAACGCTGAAGCTCCTTGGGAAAAGTAATCAGAGCAAAGATGAATAAATAGCATGAGAGGAATTTGTCAGTTTGAATAATGTGTGTGTGTGTTTGAGAAAGTGCGTTTGAGTGTGTATGTGTGTGTGTGTGTGTGTGTGTGTGTGTGTGGTAAGACGGGGAAAGAATTAGGGTATGAAAAGAAATTGAGAATGCATGACTATGGTTCACCTGTGAATAGGAGTCTGTCTCGTCAAATCCATGTTTCTTTGTGGAAGAGCTGAGCTTTTTTACCTCTGCTTCAAATTCCTCCTTCTTCAAACGAGCTTTGTCAAGCCTGCATAAAAATACCTTATCAGCTTGACTACACATACAATTTTAAAATATGTACAGCTTGAAAAATTTTAATACTGTGAAACTATACAAAAGAAAAAAACTACAATTCTGAACTTGGAATTTACTATTTTACTGAGGGAAAAACCTTTAGCTACGAGATATACCAAAAATCAAATGTAGTGCAAAAGTTGTATTGATCAGCACATTCATTTTGATTTTGCAAAGTTAACAAGATAATGATCAAGTTAAAGACGAAAATCAAAAGTGATCATTTTTCAGCATAGATTGATTAGATGTTTTAATCTGCAAATTTTGATTCATAATTTTGTGATTGCATTTCTATAGTTAGTTGGATTTTTTTTATAATGATTAAGGCCTACTTGAGATCTGAGTGCATACTAAATGAGCATGTCCCAGGTTAAATTTGTACTATTAGGATTAACTACTAAAACTTCAACACAGTGAGATCGGCTCTGGCTCTCACATGTGCGTGCCGCTGTGCTGCCTGCTCCTGCCCAACAAAAAGTGAGGGACGAAAAAGAAAAAGTGCACGCAATTAAAGAAAGTAAACAGGAGAAAACAACATGCCAAGTAAAGCCCAGCCACATTTGGTTAATGTTTTCTTGACATCTTTTATAGTACCCTTTATTTCAACACAATGACAATTCAAAGAAATTGTGAGAGGTAATAGCGTTATCCCATGTGCTACAAAATTAAATCACTATAACAATAAAAAAAAGAGGGGAGCAGTTGACTTTGGGCATAGAGTCTATTTCGATGACTTGACTAGTAGACAAGAAGCTGAAACTGACTCCCAACACCATATCCTTGCTTTATTGTTTGGAATTTAGCTACACAAAGCAACTCTAGCTACTTTGATCGCTAGTGCGCTAATTCAGTTTCTTGCCAGGCGGTTGGCCACCATGGTTTATACTAGTGGGTATGTAGCAGTATCTTATAGAGGCACATGGGCTACAGGTAGGACTAGCGTGGTAAAGAGGACACTGAACCATGCTGGACAATGGACAATGTGAATGGACAGGCGTTGTTGGTACACTCACTCCTGCTTGGTGGTGAGGAGTTCCTGGTTGGTAGAGTCCAGCTGCACCCTCCACTGGCTGCCCTGCTCTCTGCAGCTCTTCAGCTCCCCCTCCAGAGAGAGCATGGAAGTGTTCACTCTCTGCCTCTCCTCTTCAATCTGATCCTGGGACTGATTGCAGAGGGAGAAACAGAAAAGATAAGAATTGCTACAGGGCGCAACATGGCTGCCCTATGATGTTGGTGATGAATGACGTGTTAAAATATGGTCTCCGGGATTCCATTAAAAGAGACAGAACATGTCTCGCAGTGGTTTCACGACTCAACTGTTGCTCACCTTTGTGTGAGCTAGGATTTCAAAAAAGTCCATCCAAAGGGAACAGCAAAGATGTGTTGGTAAAGTTTTCTATGACTTCAGTGCATATGAAGAACGTGGGCTGAGTAGAAACGGGGGGGGGGGGGGGGGGGGCACGACGACGACTCCCTCCTACCTTGGACACCTGCTCCATGGTGCGTCGCAGCGCCTCCATGTCCTGGCCGTACTGCTCACGGAGAGCCTCCATCTCCCGGTCGTGGGACTCCACCTCGTCCTTCAGCGCCCCCTTCAGGGCCGTCAGCTCCCGCTCGCGCTGCCGCAGCGTGTCCTCCTGCCGATGGCGCAGCATGGTCGCCTCGGAGAGCTCTGCCTGCAGCATCACCACGTCCTGCGGGGTGACCCAGCGGGGGAGGGGAACAGGGGTTGGGTGTGTGAACAGAAGGGGAGGTCTAATAGGGAGACCTTTCGACAGCAACAGGGCAAGACTGTCTCTGTCAACAGTGGAGGGTGCCTTTTCATAGTTAGAGGGTAGCCGCTTTGTGTGTGTGTATGTGTGTGTGTGTGTGTGTGTGTGTGTGTGTTTCTTATGTAAACATATAACATGGTATTGTGCACTACATGCCACATGCACAATGTATGATATGGCCACATGATCTGCACTTTGTACTTTGAGTGGTGTTCGTCGAATCTCTGCATTAAATCTGTGTGTGCCTGTACCGTCTGCAGCGAGTCGGAGTGGGGCATGCTCTCTGACACTCTCCTCAGCTCTTCCTGAAGCTCTGCCAGCTGGTCCTCCTGCTGACGGATACGCGACTCGGCCCCCTCCCCCGTTATCCTCAGCTGGGTCAGCCTGGAAACGGGAAATGGAACAGACCATACATTTGAAATCAATTGCTAATCAGGCGCTGCCTATTTAACATTTCAGTCAAAAGGAAGATGAGGCAATCTGTTCATCAAAATACGGGTGAAAGAAAGAGAAAAAAAAGTCCGGGGTTGAAAAACCATTAGAGGAGAATTGATTCATGTCTACTGACTACATACACTACAAACATACTATGCAAGAGACACACGAGACCCCGATTAACCCTATTGCGGAAAGACCTTTCAAATATATGAAAAAGTGCAGACGTGAGGCCCGAGCAATTCTCTTTTAAAAGAGAACATGACTCAATGCTTTTTCAAGCCTTTGGCGCCAGCATCTTTTGCACCCCATAATTTAGATGACTTTGTACATTTTTGTGCCAACGTCAAAAACCTTTATTTCCAAAACTAGAGGGTCAGCACTTGTATCAGTGTACATACCACATGCTGATCTTCTCTACAGGCCAAGCAGTAATAATACAGAAAGGATTGGAAAGTCTACTTTAACCTTGAATAACTACACTTTGATACTTGATGGAAGAAACAACAAGATACTACTGTACAAAGGAATTGAATCCAAATAGATATCTATCCAGAGACCTGTCTCTATCTGATAGCTGTGGAATGACTTTAAATAAAAGCCTTTACTGTGGGGACTGTTTTCAAGGCTACACCAAACATGCTGGAGTAATAGTGCACATCAAATTGACTATAGCAATAGAATTTGGACCCAAGCACAGACCCTTTTTTACTAACACACAAAACACTCAACATGATACATGTATGGATACATAAGGATTCACAAAACATTGATTCATAAAGGTCTTGATGGCCTTATGAAGGTCACAAAGGAGATGTTTTAACACTCATAACGAAGAAACACAGATACGTGTTTTAATTTGAATGTATAATTGCAAGCTCTTCCAAGAATTAGAGCCTATGTACCTGTAACTATAGTAATCCTCACATTACAGTTTTGAAAACTAGCTGGCACACCTTGTGAAGCTTGTGTAAAAGCAAGTTTAACTACAAGATTATTTTTGTTTACAGTTGGCTAAAAAGGCAATCTTTAAAAGTTTTAATTCTTGATTCCAGCTTGGGTTTAATCACGTTAGTTTGTCAAAATTAGTTCAATAACAATCTAATAATTATGCCTTTAATCCCATTATGAAGTGCGCACACACACACGCACACGCACACGCACACGCACACGCACACGCACACGCACACGCAGTGGATACTCACTCGTCCTGTGTGTTCTGGAGCATAATCTTAGTGCTATCCAGTTGCTGCTGCAGCAGGAGGTTCTCCTTCAGATACACCTCCAGCTCCTTTAGATTGTCCTCAGATGCTGCCATCGGGGTATCCTGACACAACACAGCACACACATAGATGGCCCATCTACACAGACACCACAACAATCAATGCCACTGTAGGAAATTAACTTAAAACATTATCGCCATATTATATTTGGATAGTGCCAAAATCATTTAAAAACGTATATTAAGAACAGGGATTCAATACGGTATATAACAAAACCATCTATTTGGTATAAAACCCAGTTGTCCTAGTTTCAAGAGCAAACACTGACATCTGCACCTATTGCCAAGAGAATACATAAACAACTCCCTTTGAATGGTTGGAGGCTACAAAGGCGGTGTGATGTGCCTATTTCCAACGCCCACACCCCGCCAGCGTTTGTCAAGATTCTCAATCCCTGAACAGAGAGCGGAAGCACGGCCCAACAAATGAGGGCCTCCCACACAGTCATTACAGTGAGCCTTGATGATATGCTCAGAGGACAGAGAAGAGAGGAGAGACGATTAGCCCTGAGGAGCTAACACTCCTCCCTCTTTCCCTCTCTCTCTCTCTCTCTCTCTCTCTCTCTCTGAGATGGATGTGCTGTACAACCGCGCATGAATGAATGGGCTCCCACAGGATAACAACCTCATCATGTTGCTGTGCATCCTTTAGCACGGTTAACCCAGAAAAAGAGTTGGGTTGGTTAGGGACTGGACAGTGGACAGTTGGTGGAGGTAATAGATAAGCCAGTGGATGCAGTGTGTAAGAACAACCATTTATTGTGCAAGTTTCGTTTAGTTTTTAGTGCTTTTCTCTGGACTCAAAGCGCTTTCAAAATTGTTTGCCAATTAGGTACACACAACCAATAGACAGACCGACCGACCGACAGAAAGACTCACAACAATCAGTCTGGGTGACACCATGGCGGCAACAAACATACCGCAACAGACTTTTTGCAGACACAGATCAGACGCACGCACGCGCACGCGCACGCGCACACACACACACACACACACACACACACACACACACACACACACACACACACACACACACACACACACACACACACACACACACACACACACACACACACACACACACACACACACACACACACACACACACACACACACACACACACACACACACACACACACACACACACACACACACACACCAGTTCAGTTGGCAGTGCCTAGTCATATCCTGCAGTGGTATTACAATAGGCCTAATGTAGTTGACTATATGTATCTCATGCAAATAAGATAACAGATATTTCCTCTGGCTGTAACACACATGACAAACCCACACAAACACACACACTATGCAGACCACCTGTTTTATCACCATGTAACTCTAAACACCAGCTAAGGTTCCTCCTCTCACATGGAGTGACATATTACACGGCTGTGCCTCCCTACAATTCGCGGCGAGGTTCTCCAATAACCTCGGCCAACGACAGCACTTAACTCCGCATTAGCCCGGGAACGACAAACCCACTGGTGTTTAAAGTTAGCACGGGAGCGAACATTCCTTCTGTCAACACGAGAGCACTCGCCTGAACACAAGGCTACACTAGGTAGTCATTAACTTTTATCAAGGACACCAGTAAGAGAAGTAGATGCTGGGAAGCACTGCTTGGGCGCCGACATACATAACCGTTTGCAGCACCAATTTTCTCTGCGGGTGCCCCTATTCTTTTGCTAACAACCTCACATATCACTAGGGCTCTAACGATATCTCAACATTGATTGTTCGCAAAGTTGCTCTCCTAAGCATTATTTAAGCAATTAAGACGGGAGACCCGGCCAACGTGCCATCATTACATTAGTATAGACTCTGACAATATTTAATCACCAAACTGGCATAGTATATTCAGGCCCTTATACAAAGCTTTTGTCACTTAAAAGCAGTTCAGGCCTTTTAGGCATGGCCCTGTACTGAATAATGGGAGAAAATAATCACATTATACATAATATATTATTAAGCATATATAATTATGTACAGCATCATACAACTACAGTGTCGAAGGAGACCAAACCACCGCACTGTCTCCACTTGACCATTCTAGTCTTATTGCTTTGACAGAGTCACAATGAAGGTACCGACGCACTGCTCTAAGGCCTGCAGGAGCACGGGGACACCACAGAGATGTGACAGGACCCCACAGAGGAAGAGCCAAGCCAAGCGAGGTCACCCAAGCCAGCCCCCCGCACCGGTGCCGGGTTCCAGGCCGACTGAATTATTGATTTAGCCCCGCGCTGGAGCTTTTAATACGCAGGCCCCTAATCAGCTTTCCTCCACAGGTGCTATGTTGCCAGGAGACAAGGCGGACGATTCACAAGCAGAATGTGGTCATAAACACAGGAAAGCGGGTGGCATAAGGAGGCCTCGCCGACGTATTCCAAGGGGGCTTATATACACACACACGCTGCTACTGTTGGCTATACATACATAAACATGTTTTGAGAATATAGCAAATGTGTGTGGCCACACCAGCTGCTGTCAGCAAATGCCTGGTACAGGCAAAAAGTAAAAGCTGTGAGAGCTGGATCGATTGTAACAAGGTAACAGCATTGAAATGCAGGAATGAAGCCAAACAGGCCTCGCTTAGAATTTGTCAGCGTGATGCCACAAATTAATCTCTGGGATTTTGGGTGCTTCAAAAGGAGTGCCATGGATGTTGATTTACTGAAACAGATGTACAGTCATTTGTATTCACAAAACAGTGCTGTTTGGCCTACCTACCTACAACTTACATTGGCAGTCTAACCTAATACTAACACAGCGTAACATACAAGGGGACAGAGATATTGTTTTGGCAATGACATTTTAAGACGTACCTTTAAGATTGTCTTCTCATAGGAAAGGCTGACCTTCGCCTTGATGTTTGCATCTTTATCAATGGACCTGATGGAGAGTGACAGAAATGGATCAGTTCACAAATGTAAATTGTAAGACTCTAAAATCAATAACTAATCTGTAAGGTGCACTACAAAACATGGTAACACAATTACAGTGAACATTTTGAAGATTGCAGGCTTCCTTACCCCTCTTTGGGAATGGAGTAAAGGGCTTGTTTCGTTTGTGCATGTTCTCCATTGAAGCTCTTTTGCTCTCTTAGAGGGGGAGGCATCACCTTCAATGAGATGCAACGTAAAGCATAGTAAGAGAGCTTCAATTTCAATTTCAACTTCACCTACCCCAACACATGGTGCCGGCCAAAACTATCATGTTCACCAACTAAATCAGTACAATCTAGTTCACTTCAGTTAGTGACAGTCAGGTTTCCCGTTATGTTATTGTCATTCGACACATGCTCCTGCACTGTGGCAGTGGCTCAACATCTAAAAATATGAACTTGGCAGAGGGTGACTTACGGCCTTCTTTGGTGGTAGGGCTGGATATGTGTCCTTGGAAACAGCCTTCCCTTGTGACTTGGCAAAGCTCGGCTCCGGGGCAGGTAGTGCCGTCACTTTGGCAACGGAAGCAGAGCTCCTTCCCAGGCTGCCGTGGGGCAGGGCTGATGATGTGGAGGAGGCTACGGAGGTGGAAACGGAGGCGAGCGTGGAGGCGTAGGGGTTTGGAGTGGGCGAGGGTGGAGGAGGGGGCGAGACATCGGGACGGATGTCTTTGCGGGCGTCGAGACTCCTCGAACGCCGGCGCTCTTCGAAGCGGAGCCGCTGCCTGGCCCCGGAGCGGCCCCGGGTCTGTGCGCCACCGTCAGCCTGGGAGCCACTGTTGAACTTGCTGATGAGCTTGTTTATGGGTGCTAAGGAGTTAGTGTCGATGTCAGGAAGAGACTCCTCCTCCGTTGAAAAGGAAGGAGGGAGCTCAGGAAAACTGTCTAAATCTTGAAGGAACTTCTTCCCGCTGTGTCGGCCTAGCGACCCAGTAAACCCTACCTGATTCTGTTTCAGCCCCATGGATCCCACCCCATTCAGACCTATCGGCTTCAGCCCTGCCTCATTAAACCCTTCCCCACTGATCCATTCTCTCTCCTTTTTCTCCACCCCATTGGTTGCTGCTTTGGATCTTGGCTCCGCCTTTCCCTTCTCCACCTGTCTGTCAGCGCCAGTCCCGCCCTCGCCCTCCCCCTGGCTCCCTGCCTGCCCGTCTCCAGGAGGTCTCTTAAACGGGCTTCCAAACACTTCTGCCCCATCGTCTTCTGGAGTGGACACCGGAGAGCTGGCTTTAGGCCCACCAGAGGTGTACGGGTTGGGAAAGTTGGCCAGTTCTCTGCTGCTTTTAGAGAGGTTGTTGTATGGCGAGGGGGGCCCTGAGCCAGGCGTTGCTGGCTGGCTTTGGGTCTTCAGCTGGACCCCATAGGAGTCCCCCTTCTCCCCGTCCTTTAGCACTACGTAAGGCTGGCCTGAGATGCCCTGCACCCGTATGGCCACCCCGTACTTGTTGGAGGGGGGAGTAGCGCTACTGCTGGTTCCACGGGCCTTGTCTGCATAGCCTCCGCCAGTGTCATGGAGATCTTTGATGAAGCGGATCTGCACGCCGTAGTCCACAGGAGGCTTCTTCTCTGGCGAAAGTGCGCTCATGGTCACTTCTTTCCTCGTTGGATTTGATTGGACACCTCCTCTGAACGACAGGAAAGAAATTCAAATCAGGTCAGACGGGAAAACAGGGCACAACAGGAACAACACAATTAGTCATTTACTCAGCCCCACTGGCATTCACTCTCTTTATCCCACAGGCGCAACACAAGGTGAACATACGGAAAGGGAAGTTGTTAGAAGTTGAGCGTGTGGCTCTGCAAAGCTTTGCCTTGCACTGTTGTTTTCCTACTGCTGCAAGGCTTTGCATATGATCTACATTATTGAGGGAAAGTCTTAAAGTCACAATGCATAATTTTGAGTAAATAGATTGCTACAAATATAAACTTCCAATGCTTGAGTCCTGAAAAATGTGCCTAAATCTTTTTCTCTCACCGATCTCACCTGACGGCTCTATTCATTTTATCTCAAACATGCAGGTACTTATGACTTCTTTTTAGGCCAGTCTAAACTTCACAACGTCACACAAATAGGTAAGACAACAGAAACTGTGAGTGTTTACCATGGTAAGAGAAAGGAAGAAATGTTGATTGGTGCAGACTAATTGTTTTGTTCAAAGATTATTATTCACAAACCAAAACGTTTCTACTCATATTCTCTTCAAATAACTTGAAACTTAACTTCCGGTAAAAAAAACAAAAAACACTCTGACTTTAGTCAATATCGCAAACTGAAGGTTATCAATTTGACACAATATTTTACCTATATACCATCAAGTACTCTGATTATTTAAAAAAAATAAAAATAAAAAAATAAAAATTCCTGCAGCATATAGACCTTCAATTTATTGCATATAGACCTACAATTTAGCTTG
Organism: Galaxias olidus; assembly: GCA_026901105.3. Classification (NCBI taxonomy): domain Eukaryota; kingdom Metazoa; phylum Chordata; class Actinopteri; order Galaxiiformes; family Galaxiidae; genus Galaxias; species Galaxias olidus. The sequence continues at coordinate 181,423 of JAPMUY010007866.1, read as the reverse complement.
TGGAGCAGAGCATAGAAAACATCAACCTCTTCCCATGGAAGTGAGTCTGACCAGGAGCGCACTGAAAGGTGGATAGATACTCCTATTGTGTTGGCCCCGTGGAGCATGAAACACTAGGAACAACGGTTATGCCTGGGCCCCTTCTCTTTAACCTCCACCCAGCTATCGTTCCTGTGCGCTCTCCAGATTCCATAGTCAAATCCACTCAGGTGGCATCAGTGTTTGCTTTGAGTTCCATATTTTCACACGTACACAGAGACCTGTTCACATATTTTGGGAAGCTTCAGTGAGCAGATTTATTTTTAATTTTTATATGGACTTGTGAAAGTCAATAAATGGTAACTACATGCACAATTGTGTTTTCACCTTCTTAGCCAATGCTTATTAGTGAAAGAGAGAATCCAGTGTGTGACACACAACACGTGCTACGGTCCTCCATGTCCATTCCACACGGACAATAAAACCCACTCCACTTCATTACTACATCATTACACAAATCTCTCTCTCTCTCGCTCTTCCTCTCACACACAGTAGCTGCTCGAACAGAGACTTGACCACCAGGCTAACTATACTGACTTTAATGAACTGGTAAAATGTGGGTGGTTAATCAATAACCCACTCTAACTGCCTACTAGGTTACGCTGTAACAGCCATCTCCTTAACCAGCCATTAGCTTAGATTACCCTGTCAAAGTCAGCCTTTGTCTTTCCCAAAAGCATTCTCAGAATTCCAGACATTCCCTTTTAAACTAAAAGTACCGCGTGGTTTGCATTGGGATTAATGCGCGGATTATGAGCTGTCGTGCAACTGGAGAATTGGAGCATCTAATGTATGAATAGAAGAGGTTTTGATCGAAGGGAGACTGTGCTGAATAATGGTTATTATTGTACCGTGAGGCAACGTGTCTTCAAGCTGCATAAGGATACCAAAGAACAGAGTAATCTTACTGAGTATATAACGAAATTACTCCATTATTCTGGTCGTAGTATAGTCAAGTCCCCAGAAAAAGTTGGTTATTAATAAATAATAAATAATAAAAAAACGTCACGATATGTCAAGCAAGACATTTCCTACAGATTAAACAGAATATAGGAACCTTCTTCTTATACTCTTGGTTTCAGGCAATCCTTCTTCTCACAAGGAATGGCTGTGTCAACAGATGGAGAGAGACAGAGAGGAATGTCACCAAACAAGACCGTCTGCCATCCCTCTTTTTTCTCCCCACTCCTTCACGAAAATATTCTTCTCTCATTACTCTTTCTGCCACTTTCTCTCTCATCCTTCGTCTCTAACACACATCTGCTTGGATGATTATTCATCAGTAGCCACGTTGCATCCTTTCAATGCTGAGAAATCTATTTGAGACATGAATGACTTACACAAATAAACTAGGTAAATGTGACGTTACAGGCCAAGATTACTTACACAATCATGACCAAGGAGCTAAAAGGAGGAGTCTTAGGCCATAGGTGCTTTACCAAAGAAAAGGAAATGGTTTATATTACTGAACTAGAAGATAGAAAACAATACCTCACGTTTGGCATATTACGTTTTAAGGCTATGCTTTATCTCAGGTCAGTGAATGCCATGGTTTAAAGATGCTTCAAGCTATCAACAGATGTGATCGTGGTTTTATCAGAGAGGGCAGGTCATGTACTAAACAAATTCAACAATACGGTTTCCCCCATGTGATACACAAAGACTATTTTCCCAAGGGCTTTTAGTTATTTTCACGAACACTCTTACTAAGCACAGACTTACTTGAATGAATAGATCCCAATCACTCTGTTACTCCGCTTCTATGAGATGGGTGAATAACCCCATTACATGACATAACTATTCGACACAGTAGGTTGATTAGCCTAGAACTAATTGCAGACCTGGACTGTAGAAACAGCTAGACTTCCCCATACAGAGGTTTTAATTCAAATTGGGAATAATAGAGCCCAACAAGAGATCAGCATCTACGCAAAGTGTATATCTGAACACTGGCAAAGCTAAGCAAATCAACAAAAAATAACGCTGGTTTTGTCTTACACTTGACTGTTTGGCTAGATTGAGGATGTTTGTTAGCTCTGACAGTACAATACGTTACCGTGTTGTGGTCAAGTGTATTATACACCGTTGTGGCCGAAACATTTCTAAATTAGCAATGTGTCAATAAAGCAGAAAAATGCACCTGGCACACCTGACCAAATTAATTGCGTCACACCCACCCAGCCGGTCAGTCAGTATCGGTTTAAGACGAAACCGAGTTGTTTACAGAAGGCAGCAGACCACGAGTGAAGCGGTAATAGCGTGGGAAAAATGCGGCGCAAATGTAGCGACAACACTGACCATACAATAAAATATTCGTACACACGTCGCGTGCCACATAAAGCTATCTTCTCCCGCATACATGGGATTTGTTTTGTATTACGCCGGCCTCACACGATCGACTGTGGTGCATTATTGTCAATAAGGGCCTTGAATGAAACAAACAGCGAATAATTTTTCATCGAGTCGTCTACAGGGTATTGTGAGCCTTATGGAAGAAAAGATGAGCATAGTAAGGTGTCAGCCAACGCACCACAAAGCCACAGGTGTTCCGTCTGTTTATCCAAATTTAAATTTCGCTTGTTCAGCAATATGCTGTCAGCGCATAATGCACCTGGTATATTCTACGGTTCAGGATGTTAAGCATGGCAATTTATCAATATGGATACAATGATCAAGATAAAAGGCTTATCCATATGGTACCTGTAAGCTGAGTCCGACCCTGACGATATGGTTAAGGCTGTCCGTCACAAGTGCCGTTCGGTCATTAATTTCCGATTTGCTAGTAGTATTCACAAAAAGAAAAACATAAAATTGATGCTTCCCAATTCTTCGCTACTAAAGCAACTTGTTGCCAGCACATCGGGCAACCCCCGTCCCGCTTGAGGACAACAATTGGTGGACAATATGAAGGTGGGCGGTACCTTTCTGATGTCTTCTCCTTTTTCACTCCTAACGGCAGGGGGCAGAGGCAATAGGTAATACAAATCAAATATTAATACAATACTTTAGTAAGAGGTGCAAATCAAATATTAATATAATACTTTAGTAAGAGGTGCAAATTATATTTTGTATGTCTCGCTTGAAGGTACTTCCCCATTATTTGCGCAGCCGCTGACCGCCGTATAGTCAATGAATTAGTTTGTTAGAAAATCGATCTAATTTTCACGTAATCAGACGAGATAACGGCATATCATAGGGATTAAAATGATCACAAATTGTTAAGGCCATGATCCATTAGAAATATGTTGGACAATTGAAGCTCGTTCAGAATATTACTGTTAAAGACCAAAAACAATTTGAAAACATCACAAATTCTCAGATCACTACACTGGCTCTAAGACTATTGCTGACTTACAAATAACTAATTACTCTGGGGTTCAAATACATGACTGACATGCAAACACAATATGAACATTCAAGACCCCTCAGTTCATCTGTTATAGATCTGATAATCGTTCTCAGGGAGAAAAAAAAAGGCCAAGCAACTACTAGCTACTGTGCATCAACCAGTTAGAACGAACTTCGAGAAGATCTGATACTCTCTCCAAGCCTGCCTACTTTTACATCAAGTTAAAAACCAATTCTGTTTTTATTGCTTTTTTTCTGAATTGTGTTATAATTTGATCCTTTCTCTGCAATTTTATAGGTCTTAACTATTACTGTTATTTATTTGATTTATAGCATTGTATATGACTGCTTGCCTTATGTAAAGCTCTTTAAATTGAGTGTATAAAATGTACACAAATATATCTCCCTCCCCTTATGCTCAATTTTGGTTCAATTTGACATTACAAGGAGGAAGAAATGGTGTACCATTTTGGTTTGACCATAACTTTATCATGGAAAATAATTCATTTTAATTATTGACCTAAGGTAAGAAGACCATGTTTGCATTTATATTTCAGTAGGTTTCACAAAACCCCATGTTTAATATGACAATTATCGACAAGGACAAGTAAAAAACCAAAACAAAAAAAAATCTATTTACTTTAGAGTTCAGTACCTTCCCCATCCCACCCTGTGTGAAACTGGTTCATCGTTACCACCAGAGGGTGACAGAATAGAACATTTAACAGCACAGATACCAGTACAAAAAAGAAAACATCTGAGAAAAAGGCAACTTGGACATTTAAAGAAAAAAAAGAACTAAATACCTTCTGTCATGACAGAAAATATGAAGAATTGATATTATGTTTTGCTCTTAGTTATTTGGTCTACTTCAAGGCCTCTAGCGGAGACCAAATACAAACAAACAGATTGGACAAGTTACTGCATTGGTTCACATGCATCCCCAAAAGACTACACATATTGGATGACATGATGTCACTACTTGCTAAACCAACACCACCGAAAAGCACTGATGTCACAACTTGTTTACAGCAAAAATATATAAAAACAGTTGATTTAATGTATAAAAACCACTCCCCATTAACAGAACCCAGATACATTACATGTAATATCCATTTTGTTCATTGGTTGACTCTCCAGCACTGCCACAATGGACAGAGGCATGTTTGGGCTCAATGTTCCAACTTGTATTTACAGAGTTTTGTAGCAATATCTTCCCTCTAAAGTGGGAGTAAAAAGCCTGGTACATGAAGAAACATGGGCCAGGCTCTCCTTTAGATTAATCTGCACTGGGTCTGAAACGATGGCAGAGACAGAAAGGAGTTTCTGTATGTTTATGAAAAAGAGAAAGCGAGAGTGATGCCATCACACAACTGGTCTAGGATGAGTTAATCAGGGCCAGTTGGTCAGAGGGGAAACGTTTTAGCCGATCAGTCACAAAATGTGAGGTAGTGTGTTGGCGTCAGTGCTTTGCTGGTCGGCAGAATGGATGGTTGGCGGGTTGTGGGGTTAAACATTCGTCACAAATTGACTCACAAGGGGGATACTTGATTGCTCAGTCAAGGAGTCAATAAAAGTGCTATTTATAAGCATGAGTTTCATTGTAATCAGGAAGGTAAAGGGTTTGTAAAGCGAAAGTCCGGCGGGTATTGAACATAACACACAAAAACCCTCTCGGAAAGATCAGGGCAGCTAATGTTTCTCTGAATCTCCAATCCCCAGGTACCTTCCACTCCCCAGCTGCTCCTCCACCTGTACCTTCCTCAACCCTCATTGGCTGCTACAAGCTGACCCATACCTTGACGGACATACACTGCCTGGATCTCCTTGGTCTTGAGGCAGAAGTCGCAGGCCCAAACTGCTGAGCTCTCGCGGGTCAGAAACCCGTAGGCCGGCTCAGTTAAACCTGTGCAGTCACGGTGGAACCAGCGCTGGCAGGATGCCTCGCACAGGATTGCATCCTGGTCGTCATGCACCTCCGACAGGCAGGAGCCACACGGGAACACCATACCTGGGCCCCCTAGTTTCCCAGGGCCGGAGCCAGGCCCAGTGGATGGAGCGGCAGGGCCTTGAGCAAGCGGAGACTGTGTATTGGGGGTGGAGGTGGAGTTGGATGGGGGGTTGGGGTTGCTGCCAGGGGTGTTGCCCCCACTGTTGTTGGTCATGTTGTTCTGTGCAGAGTTGGGGGGTGCATTTGGCATGGGACCTCCACCACCAGGGGTGCTGTTCTGCTGGTTGTAAGGGGTGGGCCCAGGGGCAGAGTTTGGTGGAGTGACCTGCTGTTGGGACTGGTTGTTTGAGTTGGGGGCGTTGGCTGAGTTGGGCGGCTGCTGGAGCTGGTTGGGGGGTAGGTGCTGGGGCTGGGAGCCATTCAGGGGGCCCGTAGGGGAGGAGTTAGGGTTAGACTGAGGCGGCCCAGAGGATGGCTGGCCCGATGTGTTTGGGTTTGCCTGCTGAACATCCGGATGTCCCGGAAAGCCTCCACCTCCAGCCTGAGGAGGCCCAGTGTTGGTAGGTGGCCCTGTGGAACTGTTACTAGGAGGGGGACCGTTGGGATTCATATTAGGCTGTTGCTGCTGCTGCTGCTGTTGAGGAGGTCCAGGCTGAGGTCCTCCAGGGCCAAAGTTCTTCACTTCTTCGTTCCCTGGTCCTGGAGGGCTGGGGCCAGGATAGGGGCCATCTTGGTTGGGAGGGAATTGTCCTTGGGGGGGCATATTTGGAAGCCCTCCCATGTTGCTTCCAGGGCCACCTCCCATGCCACCCATCATGTTCATCCCAGAAGGAATTCCTCCCATGGGGTTCATGGGGCCATGAGGGGGGCCTCTGGGACCTCCACCACCAGGTAAGGGTGGGCTGTTGAAGGGATGCCCACCCTGCCCATGCTGCTGCTGGGGGGGCATCCCAAATCGGGGGTGTGGTGCCCCTCCTCCCCCAGGACCGCCCATGCCACCAGGTGACAGCATGGGGTTGAACCCGGGGCCAGGGTGCATGGGTGGACTAAAGTTGGGGGGCATGTTAAATTGTGAAGGACCTCCAGGGGGGAAACCCCCACCTCCCCCTCCTCCACCACCACCACCCCCACCCCCGAAGCCTGGCATTCCTCCAAAGCCCAACTGGTGGTGTGGCCCTGCATTTGGTGGAGGCGGCCCGAAAGGTGGTCTACGTCCTTGTGGACCTCCCCCTGGCCCTCCCATGAAGCCCATACCGCCACCCATTCTTCCGCCGCCCCCATAACTACCTCCTCCGCCTGCCCCAGGGCTGGGCAGGAATGGACCTCCTCCTGGACCAACAGCACGGCTTGGTGGTCCAAAGTCATCGTCAAAGGGGTTAGAAGCCACCAGGTGATCCACCATGGGGGTGGGAGGAGGAGCAAACTCAGAAAGGTGTGAGAACCCCGCTGCCTGAGAGATAAAAATATAAGTTTTTTTTTTATTGTAACACTGTATGAGGCCCTTGATAAAAACTATGGAAAGATTCAAATTAAATTGATTCTTCCTTCTAGGTAGACGGGCATGCCAAATATGAAGTACATGTTGACATCATATAGGAATGTGTTCAAAGTCCTCACTTGAGTGTTGGATTTCCTCTTTTTTTTCTCTGGGCTCTTCATTTGTGAACCTAAAACAAAAGAGTGAACATGGGGGAAAGAAACAAAAAGGCATACATAGTAATTAAAAAAATAAACCCATGTGCCCATCATTTATTATGTTTGGTTTTAAGGATGACTAATGGCCACCTGAACCAATGGCCCTTTGTGACAGAGTAGGGCAGCTTTGATCTAGTTTTGGAATATCTCTTAACAGTCCAGTAATTGAAATGGATTCAGCGATGGGACGGTGATACAGTCTGATTGACTGCCATGGGGACAAGATGCAGAACATCCAGGAGCTACCACCACCAGTCATGGAATAGGTTGGACGGCAAAATGACCCAAGCGAAACCAAATGAACCAGGGGATACTGGTTGATGGGACCATAAACAGAGGCAGGAGGAGGTAAGGTCAATGAGGGAGATAGGAGGAGACAAGACATGTGAACGTAGAAACGGAGGTGGAGGCACAGTGATAACAAGAAAGAGATGAGCCCACGATAGATCCACTGTGAAAAACAGGCACCAAAGACAGGTCGTAAAGTGTACACATGGGGGAGCGAGGGTTTGCCAGCAGCCTATGTGAAGGCCAGTAATGGATGGTTCCGACTTGATACGGACATGGATGAACTGATGCCTACCTTTGCCTCGCTTTCCTTGACCTTGTCCCGCCAGTATTCTCCCCGATTCGGCAGCCATTAAAATGACTGTCGGTGCGGTGCCATATCACCGTTCATGTGCAAGAAAAAATTAAAAATGACGAAATCTTGAAGACTTCTTGGGGATTCACCCTGGGTGATTCAATGGCAAGCGGTTACTGTAACAACATAACCAGGCTACAGTTAGCACTTAGTGACTGGTTATGTCCCACGCATAGGTCGGCACAGTTGAAAAACAATCGCCACGCAGTCTGTCACGCCGGGATTTGGTCAACAAACTTGTTTCAAAGACTGCTAAGCAACCACGTCTCACTAGAGACCATTATTACTTCTGGGTAAACGGGTAGTTTAAAATGTCTGACTGCATAGCTTGTTGGCCTGTGCATGCAAGTTGTAAAACCCTCGCTTCGACTAAAAATGATCACGATTTACAGATGTGCAGCTATTCAGCTAATGGTTAACATTAGTTTGGCTAAACTAATGTCATGTAGCTATATCCACGTTACCCAACATGGCTGACCAGCTAATTTCAATTTAATAATAACGACGTTAAATAGCAAGCATCCAATTAGCTTAACCGTTAGTCTTTTGCAACAATTGACACACACTCTTAATGAAACATGTATACGGTTTAAACATACATTTTGCTGCTATTGCTAACGCTACCCTGACTAATCACAGTTAGCTAGCTTGGCTGCGTTTTTTGGTAACGTTAGCTGGCCAAAGTTAACCATGAAGCTAGCTAGCTAACTGTTAAGATAGCTAGCTAGCTGGGTTGCTAACTAGCCAGCTTGGGTTCTGTCTTGGAAGCAAACTAGCGTTATACCCTTTCTCCGCTGCTTGCTCTGTAGTCCGTTAAAATGAACCCCTTTGAGGTGTCATTGCCGATGAACCAGTCCGCACACTTCTTTTACTTTACGTTGCAACACACCATGTAATTATAATTTATTTAAAAACGCAAATTGTGTAATATTAATCATGGCCTACTGTCGCCGCTGGACAAAGAGGGACAGGCATTCAGGCAAAGCTCATCCAAGGCATGTACCAACTGGAAAGTGAAACTAGGGATGCCGTAAACTAATTAAAATACAAAAAATCCTACCTATTTAAATAATTATTTGTTTAAAATAATTTTGACGGATAATTTTTATGCTTTTTTCTATTTTAGACATTGTAAATCAAGTTTTATTGTTATATAAGGCCCACCTTTAATTGACAAAAAATGGAGCAGTCCAGGATCAACCACTTTCAAAAACTGCTACAAACTGATCAGGGTGAACGTCAATTAGCCATGCAAAAAAATTAAATGAATAAATAACATAAATAAATAAATAAATAAACAAACAAACAAACAAACCAATTAATTAATTAATTAATTAATTTATTTATTTATTTATTTATTTATGAATTTATTAATTTATTAATTAATAAAAGCTTCACGCATGCATTATAGTTGGCTGCTTTCTGTTGAGCTTTCCAATCCACATCAAGATATCTATCTTCCTAGTATAGGTCCACCAAGGCCTAAAGGGGTGTAGGCTACATGTATTTAAATTTATAAAAAGGCATAGCCTAATTGTTGTTTGTCAAGATTGATAATCAATATTAAATTAAGTAATATATAGCAACGGTTAAAAGCTATATGGAATTTACACCAACCAGGGCAGGTCTCCCCTTATAACCTATATCACCGCCCCTCGCGTTTCTATCCTCAGATCATGCCCCCACTCTCTCAAATCTGAGTGCGGCGCGGTCAGGAACAATATTAGTGAAACGGTTGTGTGAAGACTGGAAACTCTGGGAATGGGACTTCTTAACAGGCGTAAACCAACTTTAGATTCTTTCGAGTCTTCCCACTCAAAAGGCATCTTTATAGGCAACGGGAATACGTTTTTAGTCAAATGGCAGTGGAAAGACCTGAAGAAAGCCACAAATAGAAAAAAGTAGGGGCATATTTGCATCTTTCTTTACAAGTGACAAGGCCAATTTGGAATTAATTCAATTTAGACACATAGACACGTTGCTAATCAATTGTGATCAAATGTATACTTGTCTGTATTATTCTATAGCATTAATTGATGTGAACTCATCAAGACAATTACCTTTTGCTAAGTATATTTTATGAAGATCAAAGTAATTTTAGTTTTTAGAAGTTTAGCCCATCCTTATGTAGACCACAAACAATCTGAAAGAACCCTAGGATAAAGCAACGGAAGTCTTTTGACAGGCTGGCCCAGTGTGACTTCTAAAGGTGCGTCTCTGGGGCACTGTATTATATGGCTCTGGTGGCATTGAAAAGGAGAGGTTTTCGCAGTCGCAATGGCTAAGTGGTTCAAAGAGTTTCCCATTAATTTGAAGCATGGTACCGACAGGATCCGCTCAGCCTCAGAGTCAGGATCCCAATCAAAAGCCAAAAACACGCCGATAACTGGAATTGGCACCAAATCAAATCCAACCTTCGGCTCCAAGGTGATTCAACGCAAAAATTCCGGTATGGATAGTGGCGGTGGAGGAGGTGTAAGTGTAGGCTCCATTCTGTCAGGAAGAAATCGAAAGAATTCTGCCATTGAATTGAGCAGAAATGGCACGGGATCACTAAAGGATGGAAAAGTTTGGGATAGCCTTATTCCAGGGAAAAGTCGCAAAAATTCCAAGGTGGAGACTGGACTTGAAGAACATAAACCACTCAAAAGTTCTGGATCTGCAAATGCCTTTATCAGTCGGTTAATCAAAGTGGACAAACAAGACAAGAGCCCCAACTTCAACAGCGGTACCAGCAGCCCAGTTGTACCCGAGGTACAGAAAGCACAGGCCCAATGCAAAGCTGATCCAGTAAGTTGACATACCTCTATAACAGTGTTAATGTTTGTCTTTGCTTTATTAGGATCAGGATTTGATTGCTCCCTGTTGGTTTTAGGGTTCACACTAACAGTATAGGCCGGAACATGTTACATAAAATAAATCAAACAGATAAACCTTTATGATGTAGATAAAATAACTTTAACCCAATTTACTCATTATACCTATTATATCCTGTACCTTGTAAGCATTGAGGCTTTTCATAATGATTATCTCTGTTAGGCATGTCTCCTCATCATTAGTGAACCTGAGCGGGCCGATGTGTGAAATTACAAACAGTTAATTTATATGAATATTGTATATTTTAATAATTACATGATTGTATAATATAGTAGGCTACAGTACAATATATTAAACTTGGTTCAAATTATGCACTTATTTCAGTGTCAAACAAACTACAACAGATTATCAAGAGGCAACAGGAGGTGTCATCAATATAGTGTTAACACTGACGAGCACATGAACTGTCCAAGCTGCGAAAGCAGATATTATTGTTTCAGTCCCCCCCCCTCCCCTTTGTCTCTGCCTCTCATTGTATCCGGCCCTTCCTGTCTGTTGCTCTTTCTTTGCCGTCCTCTCAAATCCGTCTCCCCATCCTAACCCATCCATTCTCACCCTTGAACACAAAGTCATGATCAGACTAGCATATATCACACGCACCCATATCCCCTTCCCCCTATCCCCCTTCCCCTTGTAGGTTCTCTTTGGCCTACTATTTCCCCTTTCTCACCTCCAATGTATTTATCTCCTCTTTTATCTGGATTCAAGCCTCCACCTCCACCCACACTCTTCCAATGAAGGCTATCATGTTATAAAAAGCTTTGTGTCACCCGACACTTAGGTGCTATTCGTATTCCCCTCTGGTTCTGGCTTTGAAAAGGCCAGAAGGAGCTAGATACATGGTGTGGCAAGTCAGTGTGGAAAAAAAAGACAGATAAAAGAGGCCTCCCTCTTGTTTGCCATAAGATGTGGGAGTGTTATGTTTCAGACAGGTGAATCCCCTGCTCATCTTGGTCATACTGTTTGAAACATTCAGCAAAGCACAACTGGAAGCCAATCACTTGCTCATGGAAGAGGACTTTGTGCAGAAAATATTATCACATTGTGTGTCGGCCCCTGTGGTCGGAGATGTCACAGGCACAAATGAACTGCTAACGCCAGTGTAAGAGCCACTGGGGAGCATAGGCTTCTTTCAGATATGTGTGACGTGACGGTATTTTTACACAATTGGAGACAAGCCATAATGATCCTTCCCTTAAAAAAGACTTTAAATGTATGCAATTTTATTATATAAATAGTATTGTCTCATGGACTTATGCTTTATATTTAAAAGGTGCACACGACCTGTTTTATTTGTGGACACATAACATTGGTATTGTTTAACTATAGTATAGTTTCCCTTTGGTTTGACTTGATTTTTGAAGGAGCAACTCTCCATTTTTTGGGCTCAGGTGATCATTCTGGAAGACTATGCTGATCCCTTTGATGCCCAAAAGACCAGGGAGCAGCGGGAGGCAGAGAGGGAGGGCGAGAACGACGGATACATGGAACCTTACGATGCACAGCAGATGATAACAGGTAAGGACTTGCAATGGTGGGATATTCTTTTGCCATATTTCTGCATATGGAATGGGAAGTGCCTCTGTGTAGATTTTGAGTCAGTGTGTCCTGCTGGCCAAAGGAGTTGGGCGTATGTATGCCCAATGCTTGGTCTGGGATTTGTATCAAATGACTATCCACAAATGGGGGTATTTCATGTATTCCATGTAGGCTGTTTGCGTTCTTTATGTGAGAAGGACTGGTCTGCCATTTTTAGTCTAGCTACACGGAGCAAATAGAACGTAAAGTCACTCCCTTTGTGCTGTACCCCAATGGGTTGCACAGCAACTGTGTTGTGCTGGGACAATGGGCGCAGTTTCCTGTCTTTACTTCCTTTTTCCTGTATCTGTTTCCTGGTACTATTCTCCATAAAAGGAGTTTTGGTTCTTGTTGACCCTCACAAAGAGAGAGCCCCTGAGGGCCCCCTACATGGGCACGTCAAACCATTTCTCATAACTTCCCAGCATCCAGGAAGATAACCTATCTGTTGACCAATCACCTGCTCTCCTGACCTTTCATTCTGTCACTCCATTGTTTGAACCCAAGGGGTAACACAATGGCCTGCTGGGAATCCGACAATAGTTTGTTGCACTCTTGTAGAGTGGCATTTATCAGTTAAAGTCTCACCTCTTTTGAAAATCCTAACTTGAGCTGTGAATAACTAGTTCATATAGCGTTTTACACCATGAAGTTGACTATATTGTGGACATGAGGAAGGACATGATTTTCCACCCAATGCTATCATTGGGCGGATCTTGGTCAGCTTATTGTTTCAGGGGCTTTGTCTGTATAGAAACTGACGTGAAAAGTGCATTATGTCTTATGTATTATTATTACTGGAATCTGCCCAACCAGTTCAAAGCAGTGATACGATGACATCTCAATTTTATTGAATAGATATTTAGCTATTAGTGCATTATATACTAATCAGTTTCACTCAAATATATCAATTTCGCAATCATACCTGTCCCTATGTGTATTTGAGTCTCAGACACTACATTGGTATATTAATGGTTATAAATGAAATAATTTTTGCTGGTAGTTGTATGCAGCATTTTACATTTACAATTATGATCACAAATAATTCCTGCCTACGCTTCATATTTCCAGCCTCTTTTTTAATATAAGCAGCAGTCTATTTTGGTTTGGTTTGAAGTGTGAAAAAGCCATGACTTGATTGCTGACAGCTCTCTGTTCCCACTCAATCCTTCTAGAGATTAGACGGAGGGGCTCCAAGGACCTGCTCAAGATGTGTGTCCTGCTGGAGGGGGGCGAGGGGGTATTGGAGGAGGGACGATCTGCCCCTCCACCACCTCAGATCTATGACGTCCCATACGAGGGGAGTGGCGACAGTGAGACTGCAAAGACTCCTGTTGCCCGGGCAGATCTGGACCCCCGCCCCTTGGCTGAGTACGAGCTGCCCTGGGAGTGGAAGAAGGAGCAGATCGTCAGGACTCTCTCAGGTAGGACCGTCATGGCGGGAGGAGGAGAGCTAGCATGAAACACTGAGTGTGAGCAACACTTGACGACGGCATTTATTTCACACCTGAGATGTTGGTTGCTCTAGTAAAATGAACATTTATGTCACCAATACTCTGCCTTTTTTCCTCTCGGTGTCCACCACGCTACACCTTGATTTGTTTCATAAACGTGAAGCATATTCACGTTCATGTGAAAAAGAAAACCTTTGACGTTTAACTTATATATTTTTTAAAATATAGAACATTTTAAAAACATTTTGTGAAAACAAAGCACCAAATCTTTTTCCTTTCCAGCCCAGTTTGACAGCCCCGACCGCCCCTCGCCGACCAAGGAGGAGTCTCCCCACCTCACCCTGACACGCCAGCCGCAGCAGCCTCCGGCAGCCGGCCCTCAACACCAGCACCTGAGGCAGAAGAGCTGGAGCCAAAAGATCCTGAAGTCCTCCCCCACACTGTCGGCCTCTTCCAGCCCCAGCCAAAGCCCTGAGGTGGAGGGCTGCCGTGTGGACCCGACCCTGCCCCTAGAGAAACAAAAGTGAGGGAAAGAGATGTGTAGTATGGTTGCAAACTGCTCTGAAGAGAGGTCTGTGATGGAGTTGTGGATATGTTGTTATCTTATCAGTGTAACTTCACTAAATAGTTAGTATACTTTTTACATACTTGAAATCCCCGTTGTTCCTCCTTATTCCCCCAGCTGGTACCATGGATGTGTGACCCGCCAAGAGGCGGAGTTTCAGCTGCAGTCCTGCAGAGAGGCCAGCTTCCTGGTTAGGAACAGCGAATCAGGAACCAGCAAGTACTCAATCGCCCTCAAGTGAGTGTCCTGGAGCCGGCCTCGTTCTAAACATGTGCGTTGTTCCCAGGCCCTCCCTAATGCTGGAGTGCCTATGTAGCATACTTTAGGTGCACATGCAGATTGTATTAAGCAGTTAGGCCATTTTCTTAATCAAGGTAATCACATCTCGGTCCCCCATGGCTTACCACCGGATCACCACTTTCACACAAAAAAATACAATTTTATTCAATGTCTTATAGGATCTGTGGAATGTGAATGTGAATATGAATGTGTTCCCTTAATCCCTTTAATTTTTGAACAACCTTCTCTCTCCCTGCTTCTTTAGGACAAGCCAGGGCTGCGTGCATATAATTGTGGCTCAAACCAAGGAGAATGGCTACACCTTGGACCAGAGCAGCTGTGTGTTTGCCAGCATCCCTGAGGTTGTGCACCACTACGGCAGCCAACAGCTGCCTTTCAACGGCGCAGAGCACATGACCCTGCTGCATCCGGTGCCCCGGTCCCACTGACTACACCCACTAGCCCGTCACAGCCTCTCAGGTGGACTTGGGATCCGCAATGGGATCCAACAATCTCAAAGGTTCTAGGTTTGCGCATTTAACTACTATTCCCATGCTCGTGCTAATGTTAGAATTAGTCTTTTTATCCATTTGAGAAACAAAGGTATAGGGCTTGGAGTTATACAGTCTGAGTCTGTTCTCTCTGACTCGAACCATTACCCTAACTTTTCATATGCAACTAATGCAAAACAACCGGACCAAGGTTTTGCATGCGCTTTTAAAAAGATAAAAGTAGTTCCAAAAACTTGGTAATTCTTGTTTAATTTAAAAACAGAAATGTTCTTTCCTCTGTTCTTACAGATATACTGTAGATGTTCTTTTCTCATTATTGGTTAAATAGAGTAGCTGTTTTGGGCCAATAAATTGATTACAGTCCTGTGATACACTCACTCCCTCTGGTGGATGTGCTGGTACACTGCACCAAGTGAATCCCTATATGCAAGCAAAACAGGACTTCCTGAAAATGGATATATTATGGACATTGAATCTGACTAAAAGGCTGTTTAGTCATGCTCACAGATATGTTAAGTTATGCTTTTTTTATTTGGTATAGGACAAATAGTTTCTTATATAGTCCAAAGGATATCTTCCTTTGGGAATGTTTTACTCATCTCTTGTTGTACTGTGAATGACCATGTTCTTAGTGTCTCTCGTGTGTGCTTTGATTGATTCATCCGAATTCTACAAGTTCCATTAATGAGTAAATAGTAATTACAAATATCTGCATCCTGCTAATCAATTGGGGATAATTTAGCACAAATTATTTTTATTGGGCTTTAAAAAATTTGTTTTATGTCAAAACTTAAGCTAATACTACAAATAAACAAAGAATAAAATGTCACAGCTGAGAATGGGGTCCACGCATGTCCAAGCAGAGGACTAGGTGTTCTCTATTGTCTCTAATATTGCGCGCCCTGGTGGTTAGAAAAAACTGTCTGATGAACTGTAATCATGGGCTAGAAATGTTCTATGTAACTGTAACTAGGTATTGACATGTGTACTAGTTTGAAAGACAATGGACAAATGTGACTAGTTCTTGATTTGAATTGATACTTGTTGCAAATGCAAGCATATGTAGCTAATTTTAATAAATGGTTTCCTGGATTTCTGTGTTGGACTCGAGAGGGTTATTTTTATGACAACTGTGCGTTTGCTTGTGATGTTGGTGGCTTAAAAGGTGCCCTGGAAAGATTAGAGATGACCTCTGTGGGCAAACAAGTCAAGGTCACACTCTTAAAAACCATCGTCTTGAGTAGAACAAAAAACAATAAAGCAGCCATTAAATTCAACATATGGATGTGTTTAGATACTAATGCATACGATTAACATTTAAGTAACTTTGTACAATCTATTGGCTGCTTTGCAACTTCATTTAAGGTGTCTGTGTTGCTGAAAAATTAATCACTTTCACCTTAGCCCAGGCCTATCAGGTGCTGTGTAATACATTAAATCCAACGGGTATTTAGGTCTTAATTTCTCAAAATGATTAAGATATTAATCTGCTTCATAGTGCAAAGGTTGGGGTAAGGGGCTGGTAAAGATATTGGGTTCAGCGCTGAGTGGGGATTGGGTTTAAGGTTGGACCCAGGGCAAACGGCTTAGGTACCTGATGGACGCACCCAAGCCACTTTGTGTACATCGCAGGTGAAGCGACGCTAAAAGTAGAGTGCAAGTGTAAGAGAACGCTATCATGACAGCGCCTCACCCACGAGACACTGAGCGTGAGGGGAAAAGGAGCAATGTACACCATAGCTCTCTCCTTCCCTCCCCCTCCTTCTGCCTGCCCACCTTTCCTCTTCTCTCTTACCCATCTCACTCCCTCATTGATATCCGAGTGTGATCAGCTGTCTTTAAACTGAGTCACCCTGGCACAGTTGAAGAGCATGCCTAATTCAGTGGCACAGGGCCGAGGGGTTGTGTATCTTTGGCTGATAAGAGGGCGTACCTATTCAATACCAGGGTTAGACCGGAAGTTGTTGGCCTTTGTTCTAGTACAACATTTGCTATCCATCATTGTTCTTAGTCAAATACAATTTCAGGTTTTACTTGACACGCTTTGTTAAAGCACAGGTTGTGTACCTACAGCAAAGCTAGCAAGCACTGGAAATCCACTTGGACTATAGTCTAAAATTGTATTTTAATATTCTGTAGCGAAACAATAAATATATTTTAAATGGTGCCTTGGTGCAAAAATGGTTCAAATGCATTTATGATGGGATTTTAGGGGAGTCTACTACGTGAGCACATTGTTCTCGTATTGCCGTTTGATGCCTTTACAACTTCCAGCTCTATTCCATAAAATAAATCTGGATTCTGCAATCTGGCTAGTCCTTTCAAATAGAGCACAAGCTTTGCTAGTCTTAAAACTACAAGGTCCAGGTGTCTTTATTAAGTAGGGAATGGCAATATGTAGTGATTGTTCTTGCGTGCAACAAGTGTTTATCTGTGGTTTTCCTGTGTTTTTCCCATTAAGATGGAACACAAGAACTTGTGTGGCCCTTTTTCAAACTCTGTCTGAATTTGGTGCAGTAGTGTCGTTCTTGATAAATATGCTGAGAGGCTAGTCATATTTCTCAAGGGATAAAGAGGTGCGGTTCTCTGTACACTCACCTAAGCAAAGAAACACGAATGAAGTCTTGCCCAAGAGCAGCACCTTCTCTACACCTTGAAGAAACAAGGAATAGTTCTGAGGCATACTGCCCCACTACATTTCCCTTCATCCAGCAACAGCTGTCTTTGGATTCAGTAACCCGGTGCCACTTGACTGTATCTGATAGACATGGCGGTTTGACATCATGGTGTTGCTTGACCCGCTCGCAGGTAACCTTAGTGTCCCTGCCATGCTTATCTGATGCTGCCGTCTGTGGCCCAGTGACAGGAGCAGCTTCTGTGTCCTACCTCTCTCCTCACCTTACACTGGTAGAACCAGCCACGGGGGGCTCATTAAGATTGCCTCTGCTGTTTGGATTTGGAAGGCTTGACCGCTGAGGTCAAGCGTGTTTTAGATGGAAGTTTGGACAAAGTGCTGTATCAGTTGTTATTCCTTCACGCTGTGTGTCAGAGTTGTATTGGGACACCAAAGTGTTAGGCAATTGGCAGGATGCCCTGCTACTTTTATTCATTTGTAGATTTACAGTATATGACCTTAGATCTCTCTTTCAGTCTCTTGGGATAAAAATACACAGACACAGTGGTAAAGATTAACCATACTATATCTGTACAAATTTATATAAATTACCTGATAAAACAACTGACAGTACCATTCAGCACCATGAAGTATCAGCACTATGTATTTTTTACTCCCAGCTACAGAGAGGTTACCTAATCCAAATGGATTCCATTTTGTTTTTGAATATAGTATATGTTTGCTACCTGTTCAAAGTTCATTAACCAATGAAGTATTCAAACCCTCCAATCAGTATAATCTTTTTACACTCCACTGGCCAAGGAATGACTGCAGAGATACTCCAAATGGGCGGCGAGTCCTTAAGTGCCACCCATTTTTATTTCACATACTTTGTTTACAGACAGCTGGAGTAACCAATAAGGGCACAGAGGGACATGCATTGCTGGAGCCAATGGTGTGAGCTAGACAGGCAGAACTAGAGTTCAGAAGCAGCTTGAACATTCTTCTATGATTATAGCACAATACTCCTCAAGCAGCATAGTTTTCAGATGCTTGTCAGTTTACTTGGCCAACATATGACACATAAAGACACACACACATACACACACACACACACGCTCGTACGCAAACACTCACAGACACACAAACACTGTATGATTATCTTTCTCTCTTTTGAAAAGGTTTTTCAACAAGTTCAAGTCAAACATCTGGGTCAACTTATGGCCGGTGGAACAGGACATGCAGGACATTGCTGGCAGCATGTGTGAGCTGGAGCTATTTACTCAGTGGGAATCCCCACTCCACGGACAGTAGCACACACACACACACACACACACACACACACACACACACACACACACACACACACACACACACACACACACACACACACACACACACACACGCACACTTGCTTGAAAAAGAAATGTGGACATTGTCTCTTTCTGACCTGTTGCATCCTTACCAGTTATAGCTGTTTAACATGTATTTCACTGTCAACTTAACTGATTGTGCAGCTTGTCAAAGTGACAAACAAAGAGTACACCACATTGTATAGATTTCAATTGTTTATTGAGTTTAATATGTGGAGGAACACATTGGTTATTACCAAAAAAAAAGATTACAAAATAGTTAAATGATAAATTATATTCAAATGTTCAACACTGAATACATACTTATAATCATTACTGGATAATCTACGTTGATGTTTCTTTCACAATCACAATCCCTCTTTTCCCCTTTCTCTGATACAAATCTTATGTCATTCCCATGGACCAAACACTGAAGTATTGAGAGTAACTATAAATACACAGGCAGGTACTTCGAATTGCTGAGTTAAAGGTTGTTAAGGGATTCCACTGACTCATACCCTGTATAACACCTCTCACGCGAGGACAGTGTACTAAATCCGGATCCGTGAGTGAACTGTGCTTAGACATTAAGCAGAGGGCACACATGCACCTCCTGATTACTCCCCGCTGACCCGGGGTGCTCCCCTGTTACCTCACCACTTTTGAAGTTGAAGTGTTTAGAAATAGCACGGGACAACCATCCAGTGGGCCATGACAGCTCCTCTCGCTCTGCCGTTTGTTTGCGACTACCTCCTGCCCTCTCCCCTTTACCCCCCTTTGTTGCCCACCCCCCACCCCCTTGCTCTGTTGCTCTTCACTCTTTCTTCGCCTCCGTCGATTCCCCTTCCTTGGGCTTGTCCTCCTGCTTGAACTCCAGGAAGAAGTCGTTGCAGGCCACCGTCAGGGCGCCCATCAGGATGATGAACTCGGTGAAGTCCACCTCGCCGTCGTTGTTGGCGTCCAGGTCGTTCATCACCTTCTCCACCCCGTCATTGTCTTTGGCGTTCTGTGGGGAGGGAGGGGAGGGGGAGGCTGCTGACAATTCGCCCTTTCATAGGGTGCATGCATCTACAACCCCTGTGACCAGGCTTGTCCATACATGTGCACAGGTACATAGTTGTGTGTGATTGAGAAGGAGCCTACTTTACGCCTGTGTAGGTGTGTGCACAGACACATATTTGAGGATGGTGTGCCGCCGGCCTCTCAGACCCTCCCTCTCCACTTACCCCCAGGTAACTCCCTAGCTCCTCAGTGAGCAGCTCCCTCAGCTCGCCCCGGCTCAGGGTGTACTTGTCGCCCTCCTTCCCCGAGTACTTGTGGAAGGTCTTGATGAGCATCTGCATGGCACTCTCCAGACCGGAAGTGGGCTCCTTAGACATGCTAGAGGTGGGGGGAACGTCAGAGGGGTCGGAGGTTAGACTTGTGGCTAAAATGCACGCTCCGATCCCAGCCGTATGTGCGGCCACATGACGGACATGGGTGAAGCCACGACCCCAAGACAGACTGATAGATTGATGCAAAGATTAAACTAAAAGGTAGGGGTGGGATGTTTTATTAAACCAGTTCAATAAAACACTACAGGCATAGGGAGGTCTTTGGTGAACCCATAAGTTGGAAATCACGACTTTGTAGCCTTACGTGGTTGATTAAATCAATGGTGTGAGATGGGGGGGGGAAATGAAAACGGCTTTTGAAAAGCAACAGTCTTACACACATTGTGTCCGGCATCTTGGTTCTTCTTGTGCTGGGGGCTGTTGGGGAGACTGTGCACACACAGACACATAGATCATTGTCAAGGACATGGACTCCTGCTTTAAAAAGGTGACCTTAGACATCTTCAAGTAAACACATCACAAATATGACCCAATGCGGGGAGAGTGTTGTGTTGGGGTTGCCCAAATAGTAAGTCCGTTTGAATTGTTTGAGTAACAAAATAACTTAAGAAAGTATAGATGGGAGGCCTTGGAGTTGGACAAGCATTTGCTTGTTGATTATGTAATGTGTAACAGTGACACCTGCATTCAAAAATAATTGATAAACAGTACAAAAGCAGTAAGGGTAAAGTAAAGTAGTTAAGAAACAGGTACCTGAAGGTGCTTGCTGATACCAGCATCCATACATGTTCACACACACTTGCTCATACAAGCTCATTCAACCATGCATTTGGTATGAAGTCACTAATTAATTCATTTTCTTAGTGAACATTTTAGCATTTTTTTAGTTTTGTTAGTTTACTTGTTGGTCCCCCGATCACTTTAGGATTCAGGTAATAATGTCTTCTTTTCCTTCAGTTTAGATTAGAATATATGTCTTTGAAGTCCTGTTGCATAAATACTAAAACCTTTCTCTTGGTGCGTGGGAGGATAAATAGGCCTGAGCCCTAACTAGTGACAGGGATGGGAGAGAAGACACCAGATGACCTACTGGAAAATCTATAGGGGTCATCAGTATCAATGGCTGACATAATACAATAGGAAACCATGGAGACAAAAAGGCTACTTGTAACACTATATGGACTCTGGCATTGTGTGTTTTTTTTTCTTCAATATCCATACTGTAGCACTCGACGCCTGAAACGTTATACCTTCCTCTGTAATTGTTTATGCTCTGGTGGCTTCTGATCACATCGAGCACAAGGAACTTTAAAAAGTAACCACAATCACTCCAATTAGGCTGCCGAAAAACCCCTTGTGACTACAAATGTTTTTGTTTACAATATGGCACCATGCAATAGCTCAACCACATTTTCTTCATTTCATTTTCTCTTACAGTTAGAACATCATCAACACCTCCCATCCCTCCCAAAAACCCATATATTTTCCAAGTGCTTCTCTTCAATTATTTTTTCAAATCAAACCAGCACAAGTGTAGAGAATCCATGAATTGCTCGTCTTACTGCTTTCCCCCCCCATGCAACTTAACTTATTGATACATTCCACACTTATACCTGATAAAAACAAGTCAGCGTTAATCTCAGAGAGATGGTATCAGATAGAGAGGAGGAGAAAGCAGAGGGCTGCCTTACCTCCATGCTGTCGGTCTTACCTGAGGGGTGATGGAGTGCCTTCTTTGTCTTTAGTGAAGAGGGGAAGAGGAATAGAGCCAAAGGTAAGACAGGTGAGGAGAGAGTGTGCAAGCAGTTTAAATATCACCCTTCCCTCCTCCCCTTTCTCACCCACTTACGCACGCCCCCCCACCTTCAGTTTCTCTTGCCCTCCGTCATCCATTCACTCCCTGTGTCGTATTGGTGATGGACACCAATTCATATGCAATTCATTTGGGCTTAACTTGGTGTGCAACCAATATTATTTATCTCTGATACGTTTGTCAATCTATGAGGGCTGAGGGCATATTTCAAACCAATCGCACTTGCTGCCTTACATTAGAACACACCAAGCTAGTGTTTGTAGCATCACAATATTTTATTATTGGCCATTAAACAGTGGTTACATATACAAAAAGGGTACAGTATTTAGGGACAACAGTATTATAGTGGTTGTGTTACAGAGTTTTTGGTACTTTTTATGGCAGTGGCTCAATGTGAAAAGAGATGGTGCAAAACAATTATTTCCAATCAGAATCGAGTTTTCAACAATGGCATTGTATTAATGTGTATAAGACATGAAGACAACTGTGTATTTACAATAGAAGTGTGAAAGATAAACTAGCCAATCCAGAATCATGTTACTTTCACAGTGACTTTTCACATTTCACAGTCAATGTTTTGAAATGCTAAATACTATACATAATACACAAATTGCATGGTTGTTTCTATGCCCAAAATAGATATTGGCTAACATGCAATACAAGCTTGTTCATGTCTGCATAATTAATTGATAATGAGCCCATTTACAAACCATTAAACTCTAAATAACAAATAGTTTGCGTACCGTACATCTGGCATATAACTAAGTTCACTTGAGACAATCTATGCCGTCACATTGTTAAAACGTTAAGATAAAGATACTTTATTATCCAAGATACAAAAATGGTTAAAAATATATGTAATACAATTCCAATAATTGCACTTAAAAATACAAGTGGCAAACAAGAATAGTCATAATAAAATGAAGTGGTTAGATATCACAAAATATCATGTCTGATTGCTCATGATTTAAAAAAAAATCTTTTTAAGTTGAAAATATTTGACACAACCTCAAAACCCAACATAGCAGTAGTGCTTCCCTGTTCTTTGGATGCGTACTGTAACTGTTTGTGTTGGAGGGCGTGTAGCCCTTCACACAGCTAAGCCAGAGGTTTCTCCAAGACTTTGGGCTCAGGGGATCTAGTTGCAGGTCAAACAGGGTCTTCTGACAGAGGGGTGTGAACGGCTGCAAACAGGCAAACCCCATCGATGGCTACAACAACTAAAAAGAAAACATCAACTTGGAAAGATAACAAAAGTGTCGGGGAGTCAAGTTTCTGTTTTGACCTTGGACCTTTGTCTACCCAGCTATTGCTTTAGAGTGTGCTTTATTTTCCCTTCCTCCCTTTTCGGGTTTTACTGTATTGGGTTGCACAGGCGACTTCGTAAGTCGCGTTTTCAGGCCCAGTAGGGGCCTCCCCGGGTCATTGGCCTGCAGGCTATTTTGAGCTCTGAGGGCCCAAAGGGTCCCCTGGTGTTGATTCCATCCCGAGGATCTGAATTATTAAACAATGGGTCACTATTACGACAGTCCACACCTGATCTTCTTGGTTTTTATCCCTAGCTAATTGAGGCTGCGTCCACAGCCTCCGGATGCTACTCTGAGCCTTGCAGGGAACCACAAAGACAGAACTAGAGAAACTAGAGGGAAAGCAAGACGGATGTCAATGTTAATACACTGCCCAGCACAACTCTTTTCTTACAGTTACACAAAGATATCTGCTAATAGAGACAACAAAGGATAGAGAGATTTGGTGGGCAATTTAGAGCATCAATAAAAAAAGGTCATAGACTTACAACACGTAGAAGCAACATAGAGCCCTGCACTGTGGGCAATTTGGTCTGACCTGACACCTAGAGAAATACTCTGCTGTCAAGGGCCACAAAAGCTAAACAACCTGATAACGTTCTTGTATCTTCTGACTTCATTTGATAAACACTACAAAGAGCCACTTCTGACTTTACATGGCATGTCTTCTCTACTCAATCTGCTTCTGTGTTTGACATGTGTATGGAATGCTCAGGTGGACAAGGCAAAGCCCAACCAGTGAAAAGCGGAGGCCTGCACATACCCCTGTGCCATTATACTTTATGTCACTGTAGAAGGCCATTTAAGACAGGGTGAGAGATTGACAGGAGAAGATGACAGTTGATTGTAGAGTGGCATACTTTGAATGAAATGTTAAAGTCTGAATGATAGCACATTTTAGTGTTACACAAATTTCACAGGAATATTGGCATATTTTGACTGTATGTATGCTTTAGTGTACCAATGTTGTAATGCCTACTATACAATGGGAAGTTTGGTTGTGATACAAACTAATGCATGTTGCAATGCAAAGTTTACTGGTACTACAAATATTTGAGAAATAAATCCAACAAATAGATATTGTTTTTAGTGTCTTGTTTTCCAAGTGAATGTACATGACAAAGTGTGTGTTTGTGTGTGTGTGTGTGTGTGTGTGTCTGTGTGTGTGTGTGTGTCTGTGTGTTTGTTTGTTTCTAGTGGTTAACTTGGTATTGCTTTTAGTATGTAGTGTGTTAATGTAGTGTGCTGTTTGGGAGTAATGTTATGTCCCCTATGAGGCCTTCTCAGCTTCTTCCTCCGCCGGCTCTACTTTCACCTCCACCTCCTCTTCAACCTCTACCTCCTCCTTTTCTTCCTCTACCAACGGCTTGCTCTCCTCTTTTACCGCCGCCGTTGCAGGTGGTCCCTCCTCTATTTTGGCCTCCTCAACCTCAGGAGCAGGGGCGGAGGCCGGCGTACTCTCAGCCTTGGGCGCCTCCTCTGCGCTCTGGGCAGGCAGCTCTTTCTGGGCTTCACGCTGCTGGCTGAGCGTGGTGGCCAGGTAGCCAACCAACTTCATATACTCCTCAAAGCTGACCTTGCCGTCCTGGTTGGAGTCCAGGCCCTGCCGCATCTCGGAGACCGCCTTGGAGCTGTCCGTGTCCTGGGACGGGCAAACAAGACATGAGCATTATAGCCATGCCGTGGACATCATTAGCACAGATTAGTAACCAATCACAGACTCAAATAGTGATCCATTCTGTCATGTGGGGTCCAGTTTCCAAGTCTCATATATGTTTGCCACAGAGAACACTAGGTCATCAACTCTAAGAAACTCTGAGAAAAGGGCGATTTTCATTACAGAATCAGCTATATACTGTATATATATGAGCCAAAATATAGATTGATTTTAGGCAAAGGAAATTGGAAAACATTTATTCACGTTTAATTGTTTTATTCAGATTTTTTTGTATTTGTAGTTTGGACAGTACACAGCATGTCAGTTACCGTCTGTTACTACCTGTTAAAATCTATGTAATATCACACTACCATATGTCCCACTTTCAACACACACGCTGGAGTTCACACCAATGTATTGGCATGGGACAAAGTAGGGAGGTGGTGGTGCTAACGTACCGTCAAGATGTTGCTGAGCTGGCCTTTCACAAGGGTCTGGAATTCCTTCCCACCCAGATTATCTTTCCCTTTGGATGCCTTCAGGTAGACCTTGACCACTGTCTGAATGGCGGACTCCATCACTCCTCGGGCTGGAATGGGAGGTGGGTTGGTCAGAGAGATAAAGAGGGAATAAAGGTGAAGAAACAAACATTACATTCAATGTAACGTGAGCTGTTAGTTGACTTTGCAGCAGACCCTGTGTTATAGCGAATGTGTTTGCAAGACATATAAAGAGAGGCTGCCATTCTAAAGTGCTCGGTGGACAACGCCAAAGCAAAGCCGAAGCATAACAGGTAAAAAGACAGTGGAAAAAGAGCCGGGGGCTCTCCACTGGATTTCACGTTTCAGGTGTTGAGTCTGGCACGGCAGCGAGGGATGGACGGGTGACGTGAGATAAGCTAAGAGGGTCAACGAAAGAGAGGGAAGAGAGAGAGAGAGAGAGAGAGAGAGAGAGAGAGAGTCTGACAACAGAGAGAGACAAGCCGTGATGCACAATGGAAGCTCTGATCTTTGATAGGTCATTGGATCCACCGCAGCCACCAAGTAGGCAGCGCTTCACATTACCAGAGGGATTACCTGCCGCCTGTCTGATGCTCTCTTTTTGTCCCACAAGCACAACACACACACAGACACACACAAACAGATTCAGTCGCTCTTAAAATTTTCAACCTCTCTTATGTTTGTGTGTGTGTGTGTGGGGGGGGGGGGGGGGGGGGTTCTAAACGTATTGTATATGACTTAAATGTTAGAGCATGTGTGTGGTTTTGTCTCCTGTCTGAATGATGATTGAATTGTGTATCTGTCTCAGACTAACTAGTTGAGACATGGGTCTCATTAGCAACAATAGATCTATGTTTTTGATAATGGCGAACTGCACAACACCATGCAGGCCAGAGAGTGACACATCAGTGTAGGAATTCCATTCATACCAGTCAGTGTGACTGTCTTAAACTGAGTTTTACAGGTCAACTCTGGGATCGTTTGCCCTGGAGCACTGAGAGCAGATTTTGTTTGTTTTTACAAGCAAACCAAACTCGTCTGTCAAGTTCTGTCTTCAAATGCAGAACAACCATCCCAATCCCGTTATCAAAGTGAGTGAACTTTTACTTCGTTCTCAATTATTCTGAAGGATATCAATGTGGTTTCATTGAGATGGTAAAACAATGTATTTAGCAAAAAATTACCTTTCATACTTTAGTAAACGTCACTTCTTGCTGCTACCAACTGCCAAATTTAAACACTGCTATCTTTTCCTAGTGCAACACAACCAAAAGCAATGGCTAATTAGGAAAAAAATCCTATTAGCCTAATTATGTGGAGAGAAGGAGCACTAACATAAAAGAAGCACAATAAAGGCTCAAATTGATGATAAAACAAACTTAAGACGTACTATAAACTACAGCCAGGACAGCCTCATTGTCTGTCTTTGTTCTTGCCCACTCAGTGGAAAGGCATGAGCCAATGGGAAACTATTCTTTACAGTGGAACCCGCAGCAGTTAATTTGTGAATATAAAAGTGAATGAGCTAAACAGTAACTTTGACTGAATCAGATTTGTACAGTATACAGGGTCATACTAGTATATTTTGAGTTTTGTGTAAAAACACACACAAAACTAGTCAAACTGCTTCAGTGAAGACAACAGCATGATCATACCCAAATTATTTATTATGCCAATTTGGGAATTAGGCAACATGAACTGAATAAAATACAAATATTCTTAAAACAAAACCACTTAAAACGTAGAATTTTGTGAAAACATAACCCAGATTATTGATGATTAAACTCAGTATCTACAAATGTATACCTGCTATTTTCTTTTGGGGAACCATTGGTCAGACAAAAATAGCTAAATCTATGAACTAACAATAGGCAAATATGCCCACATGCTAACCATAGGCCTACATTTGAATTACGGAATAAACTGGTAAATTTGTCTGACGCATGATGAAGATATAGTCGCACACACCTGCATTCAAATAGGTTTATAATATTATTGAAAACCATTGAATACATTACATTACTCTGTACAAAATTAGAATTCCATAACGGTAATTAGGTTGTAATAAGCTGCTGTAAGAACGAGGTGTCACACCCCATCCATAGGACACGCGGCCGTTACTGTAGCATAGCTATTGGCATACACCTAAAAATACTCTATAGCCTGAGGTCAATGTACTAGGAGTGTCATTACTATTCATTCATAAATGTATTAATTACTTTTAAACTGGGTTTGTTCGTCAAGAATGATAATTTTGATTAATTAACTCATGGTTCCCATTACTAAACTAATCGGACACTCTGCGTTCTCACACAACAAAATAATCCCATTATTGGTTGCAAAAGACAAAACACAAGTACGCAAATAATTAAATTAACACCCCGAGGTTTCCCGTTTCACTCCAGAGCACAGAGATTGAGTGTAGCGTTTCCAAACAGGCGAATGCGATACAGTACGTGCTCAGAGTAATGACAATGCTACCGCGCGTGCGGCATGAAATATTAATAAAGGAACAAGTTAGGCTGTCGCTTTAAACTGCAAAGAGAAGCCAGTGGCTCTGTCTCTTTGTTTATTATGGTCGATATATTTAATTAAAAATAATAGACTGATAAATCATCTTCAGGACCAGGCCAGGACTACAGCTGTCAGGGACATTTAATACAACAGTTACAAAAATAATGTTATTTTATTAAGCCAATAGACAAAAACTACATGCCAATGTATTAAAAAAAGAAAAGAAAACTATGCGCCACTTAGTTTTGCGCTACATTTCGTTTTCACACATGGGCAGTGGGTGACAGTAAAACACAGACACTCGGATGGTCCGCATAATCTTTTATATAGAACCTTTGACAGCTGCTTCTAGATGCCTGACATGATCAACAGCGGAAATGCCATACAGTTGTAATAATGGCAAGGGGATATCTGCTCGTGTTGCTGCATATCACATTAAAATCTGCACCCAAAAGAAAAAACGTCTCAATCGAACGTAGCGCCGCTGTAAAAACGTCGGTGCAGTGTCCGATGACTACGTTTGGCTTGCTTGGCTAGGGTGTATCGAAAACGTGGCATACATTTCAAATATTTATAGTTTTTCTGGGAATGCAAAAACTTCGTAAAAGTATTAACTAAGCCGACAACTTACCGTAGAAATTCTTCAGGATTAGATAAATAATAAAATGTCCACAAATTAGTTTTTCTTTTATCTGTCGCAGTCACACAGGGTTGATTTCAGACCTACAAACTTGTCCAACTAGTAGGCTACGGCTGCAAAATCTCTTCCGTGATTTAGTTTTTTCTTAAACTTTTTTTTCCCAGTCAAGTCAAAGGGCGTGTACCTGGAAGAGTGTGAAAGGGTGGGATGTGGCAGAGGGGAGCATAACTTTTAGGAAAGGAACTGAAGTGTGCATGATAACCATAGTTATTTTCTTCTAGATTTATCTTTGGTGTGTGGTCCATAACTGGTTTATGGCATGAGTGATTTGTAAAGTTGACGCCAATTATGTAAGCCCGCAGGGCTTGGGAAGTATTCATAGATGGCAGACACGATGAACAAAAAGGAGGGAGGGATTAGCTTCAACATAGAGGTTTAACTCTTCATATTCATAGTTTTCTAATTCTAAACATTGTAGGTATACACTGTATACAGTGGACTAGTATGCCATATCTCCTGCACGCTGGTCAGGCTATTTAGAATGTCACTGGCATGTATTCAGTCTCTTGCAAAAAATACTTTCTTTCTCTCTCTCTCTTTCTCTCTCACACAGTAAATATGCACTATACAAAAACTATTTTGTACAACCGTTTATCAGGCTGGGTCAGTGTTTGCCATCCCTGACACAGTCTTTTGTCCGCAGTCACACCCAGAGTGGCACCTTGATGTGTTTGATTAGTATACAAAGTCCAAGGTCTCCCAAGG
Source organism: Galaxias olidus (assembly GCA_026901105.3). NCBI lineage: Eukaryota > Metazoa > Chordata > Actinopteri > Galaxiiformes > Galaxiidae > Galaxias > Galaxias olidus. Next base: position 151,986 of record JAPMUY010007866.1, on the reverse strand, counting down.
CCTGCCTGCTGAGCAATCATTAGACTCAGATTTACAATTCAATCACAAGAGCCTTTCTAGCAAGAGATGTAGAGAACCACCACAAAGCTGTTGTTTATACCAGAAAACCCAAACTCGTGTCTGATGGTTAGAGTGCAGAACGTGACATCCCTGAGATAAACACTACTGTAATAAATCGACTTAAAAAGCTCTACATAATCACAGCACCAAGTACATACACCGAGCTCTCCCAAACACAATGGCATGCACTCAGTGGATGATCCAACACATCCTCATAACAACAGTTACGCCTACAGGACTTAATGACAGAACCAGCAGTGTTTTGTATGCGCCAAATTGATGCGTCCCATGCAGTGTCACACTCCACGAGGCAACTTTGTTTAGGCACTATAAGCCTTTTGGAACAGGAGCAGTCCAGCTAGTGGAATCGTGGCCGCGGTCAGGCCTATTGGGTTACACTCCAATTATGCCCTTGAATCAACGTTGTAATGTAGTTCAGTCGGGTGCTTAACTGTCATATAGTGAAGTCAATGAAGCACTGAGGACAAAAGGTAGAGGGGAGTTGAAACACTGGGAACCTTTATTGTCAAGTGTTTGAGCAAATGGATAACTCACGCATGACAGTATTATAAATGATGCAAACAGTCCAAAATGAATGTACCTGACAATGAATACTGGATTATGTAGTTTATGGCGGTGCCCTTTGTCTCCACCAATGGAGGCAGACAATGATTTTTTTTTACTGGCTGAAACCTCCTTGCTTGCTGGCCAGCTTTCCAATCAGTTTCCAGAACTCAAGGAATGTCAGCTCCCCGTCGTTGTTTTCATCCAATGAGCCCATGAGCTGGTCAATAGCGCCTTGATCACCGGCGTTCTGCGGGCAATAAGAAAGAGGACAATGAGCCATTGAGTCCATTTGGCCGTGCACCGGCTGCTTCATGCGTAACACTGTCCTGCCACCTAACGGTCAGGCTCAGCACCGAGGATAAACGTCTGTTCTTTTCAATTGAACTTCTCCTTTCCCATCTGTGCTCGCCACAAAATGGATTCACAAATCTAGGCTGTTCATAGGCCAGTTTGATCAGTCTTACATGTATTGCCGTAAAGGAATGTGAAAGAGAAAACCCATGTAAATAATGAGAATATACACGTTCTATAAACTCCATCATAGTGAAGCATGTAGCATTTCTTAGTAAGCTCTGGTCCTTTAATGTGGTGTGGTGGTGTGAAAAGGAGGCTAAGTAGTTATTAAACTGCCCAATCTAGTTCTAGAAATTAGCACAGGTTCGATTGATCTTTAATCTAATTTATAATATATAACCTGGAAGTTGCACTAGAGGTATAATGGAGGTTTACAGTACCTTGACCAAATTAGGTAGTTGGGAGGTCACGAGGTTGCTGAACTCCTCCTTACTTAGAGTGCTGGAGGAGCCATCCTTTCCAGCGAAGGTCTTAAACTGGGAGACAAGGACATTGATGGCCGACTCCATTTCGTCTAGTGTGATATCGCCTGCAAGTTTTACGGACAAAGTGATGATAGGAACGATATACAACTCCACAAAATATGGTTGTGTTAGGCTGAAAGTCCAATGCCAATATGAAGATGTTGACTGCATAATTCCTGAGCAAGAGCTAAAACACGATGAGCTGTTAGGATGATGTGAAGTACAGTAAAGTGTAAAGTGACTCACCGTATGTCTTGAGGTGTGGTGTTGTTGGACCCTCGTCTCAGTCCTCCTTTTTATTCTGCTCTTCTCTGCTGTGGGGTCACACACATCAGCGGAAAACCCACAGCGCGCCCAGTTCACCCACATCCATCAGGATATTCTTATCTTCTACTGATTTCCATGACACAAAAAAACACACACACACACACACAAACTTGCGGTTTTGTTTACATACAGCATATTCCAGAGTATTGATGACAAGTTAAAACTTTGCTTGCTGTGTAGATTTTCAGATAAAATCTAAATTAAGCCCTCCAAAACAAAACAACGTCACATCTGAGTAGGCGTATATTAGTTCACATAGTCAGTCACCCATATCTTTATCTATCTGGAAATTATGATAGCAAAGTCAGTCATTGGTAAATGTCTTCTTCAGCCTGTCTTTTTCTAAGGCCTTGTGTACCATTAACATGTATGTCTGGGATCTTGTGTTACTGTATGAGGTAAAAGTTTTGCATGTTTATAAAATTCGTAGTTCATGTCAAGTATCTTGGCGAATCAATGAGGTTATGTTTCTGACAGGGTTGAACAGGGTTACGGTGGAATGGAACACCTGGTATGCCAGTCTTGAAAGCAACAACAAACAGTATCACAGTAGCTGACATCACTACCTATCATTAGCTCATCTTATCAGACCCTGTCCCACTGGCTCAGCAGCTCTCAGGTGGTGCAGTGTGTAAAAGACGTGCGAACCTGTGTGCATACCGTTCTCGTAACATGGTTTCATCACTCCAAGGGTTACTGTAGCCAAAAACACTTGGCTGTTGCTGGAACAATGTGGATTCCACAAATGGCTTCACTTCCATTTCCTCCTCAAGAAAGTGAGTCATAAATTGTGGAGAGTAAAGAGTATCAGTCAAACATGGAGGTTGTTAGGAAAGACAATCTAGACAGAAACTAGGATAAGAATTCAGCCTCATGTTGAAAACTTTATTGAACCAAGAAAATGCCAGGAGAAGGGCAAGAAATCATAAACCATCCAAAACATTCTTAATAATTATTAATTCAGTTGTCCAAGACAAAGTAGTGTGCACAAAATCCAAAACGGATATTAAACCAGATATTTATGACTCCATTCCTTAATAAAGCTTATTTTCAATCCCTCATATTACATTGTCATTTGAGGATTACCAGTTCAAACAAAAAGAACCGTTGGGTTTCTTTTGTACCAAACTGAAAGTTGAACACAACACGTGACTCAGTATGGAAACCTGCTGCCATTTTTATCTCTGTCTCAAATACTGCAGGAGCGTTGCAAATAAAGTGGACCCAAATGAGTGACATTTTGATTGTAAGAAAAGGCCATGGTACAAACATTGTGATAGACAAGATACCCTACAGTTTTGCTTAAACCGTTACACTTACATAAATGAACTAAATATTCAGCATTTCAGTCATTATTTTGAAGCCATCGAGAGGGACAGAAATAAAAAGTGTTCAAAGGCGAAGCTTTGACGTATTTATAAATGTAACATTCTATACTGTCAGGGAAATGTACAGTTTTTCCTTCTTGCACAACTGAAATAAATGTGGTATAGTATCTGTGACGAGTGATTGAAATTCATGATGGAGCAGACATAGTATTCACAGGAAAGCTGTGCATATTTATATTAAATGATAATGTGCCAACATAGAGCAACTACAGACAAGAACACATCATCCAAATGTGCAATTTGGCACACATATAAATCTAATGTACATCAGTGAGTAGAAATCTCTGCAAATGATTAGGTCAAAGTCATGGGGTTTAGCAATCAGGCTTATTGGTGGTAATTTCTGGCCTTTTTGGGAATGCTATAATCACATTTCTAATATTCAACTTGTGCTATTTTATAGAATAATAGGTGCAGTTGAAAAAAGCTGTTCAGGGTAGGACATCATTCAAAGCGGAAACAAAACAAACTGCCAATGGCTTTCACAAACAGTGCCAAGCTTGTTTGCCCAGAACCAGTTTAACTAGATCTGACCTTAACCCTGAAGCTTACTATGGAAATGCGTCTTAACATCGAGCATATCTCATCTGGGGGCAGAGAGTTTGCTCTGCACTGCAGAGGGGCTCTAATTCACAAAGCCTGTCTCTAGTAGAACAACTACAAACTGGGCCTGGTCATTTTAACGAGACTCACGTGTCCTTGATTCGTACTCTCACACTGCTGTAGATAGTACTTGAGCTAAAACAACTAGTGTCAGCAGACGTGGGACTTTGCATGGCAGACATGAACGGACAGAGGTAGGTAGCAACATCTAAGTTCCAGACTCACAAGTGAATGACTCAAGCGTAAATTGTAATTACAGACTTTGAGAGACACATTTCATAGAGACAGGAGAACACGGTGCACCAGAAGCGTTTTTTTCTACGACAACACTACAGCTCTTTGAGGCAAATGGGAAGCAAAAATAACTGTAGATCAAACTGGTACCCTTTCTTGGTTGTTGCAATTATCATTGCCTTTTCAGTTGTTTTTATCTAAGCGGCCACAGCAAACTTCCAGAGGGCCTCTCGCTCAAATTCCTCCATCTCCTCCTCCAGGGCGTCGTCATCCGCTGGGTCCTCCTCCGCCACGTCCGCCATGTCCTCCAGAGCGTCCGCCACGTCCTCGGCAAACTCGCTGAACAGAATGCGGTCGTGGACGAAGACGCCGTCCACGAAGTACTGGCCGATCAGCTTGCGGAGCTTGTCCTTGTTCTCGGGGGTCGCCGCCTCCAGCTTGCTCAAGTAGCCCTCTAAGAGCTCCTCAAACTCGGCCAGCTCCACGGGGTAGAGACCCTCCTGGCTGGCGCAGTCGTCGGCACCGCGGCAGCCCACCCGGGGTCGGACGTTGCGGCCCAGCTTCTCCTGTTGGTGCTGCCAGAAGGTTGCGTGGTCATACTGCTGGGCCGCGTGGGCCTGGTGGTGGTACTGATGGTGCTCGTGGTGATCGTGATGGGGTTGATGCTCGTGGTGGTGGTGGTGGTGGTGATGGTGGTTGGAGTCCTTGGCCGCCCGCTTGTACCAGGGCCTTTCCTGCTTCCTCTTCTCCCGGTCCGACCGGCGCTCGTCCTTCTTCCTGTCCCACTCGTCCTGGTTCTTCCTCCACGCCTCCTTGTGGGAGTTCTGCTTGTGGGAGTTCTGCTTGTGTTTCCAGTCCTTGCCGCCCCCATTGCGATGGTCGTCTTTGCTGTGCTTCAGGTCCTTCTCTCCTTTCCACTCCTTCTCTCCTTTCTTCCAGTGCTCCTTGCCGTTGTCTTTGCCTTTCTTTGCGTTCCACTTGGAGGAGGCCTCCCAGGGTTTCCTCTTGCCCAGCTTCTCCACCTGCTCCGTCAGCCGCTTCTGCACGTTAGCCAGGCCTTCCCTCACGCCCTTCCTGTGCCCCCCGCCTCTCTTCATGCCCTCCAGCCTCTTGCGACTCTCCTCCAGGAGCACCTTCTGCCTCTGAAGCTCCGCTTTCATTTTGCTTCCATCTCTGGGGCTCCCCTTCCTTTCAGGGCCTTTGGCACTTGGCTGGCTCTCCTCAGGTTTGCCACTAGGGGGTGGCGCAGAGCTGGCAGTAGGCGTGGGTGTATCGTCACTCGCTGCGAGAGGACACAACAGTTCATAGCTTTTACACAAGGAGGTTGCATCAGAAAAAATCTGGAAGCACTAAAATACCATCCGTTTCTATTACTGACTAGTCTAGACTCTAAAGTCCCATTAAGATTGATACATTTTGAATGAGAACAAATGCAAGGACACAGAGCTGACGTGAATAACAAATAAGCTCATTCCCTCTGTCATCTACATATTCCATATACCTGTGAGTTGGCTGAGCTCCGTGACTCTGGCTCTAAGTGCCTCTAGCTCTTCCTTCAGGCCTGGCAGAGAGGACAGGTCTTCTTTCATTTTGGCATTTTCCTTCTCCAGATCTTCTTCCCCCTTCTCATTACCCTTTGCTGTGCTTGCCTTGAGCGCTGAGTCTAGCTCTTCTTCCTGGGACTAGGACAGAGACAAAATAGGGTGACTAAATACGTTGACTCACAGCTCCGGTAACACTAATCAATTTACACTAGAGTGTAACCTAGCAATGCATTTTAGGAGTATGGTTACACACAATTATGTAATTATCAACACATATTAATGAAGGTGAACAAATCTAGATAATGCCAGCTTACCTGAAGCTGTGCTTCTAGCTGCGATATTTCTTGGTTTTCTTGTGCCAATTTATCCAATAGATTGGTTACATCATCACTGCTCCAGTCCTATAGAAGCAATAACACACCAACAGGAAGATCATTTTTGCTATTATAATCAATAAACTATTGTTTTAGGATACAGTATTCATGAAGTCGGGTTAGTGTTGACAGAAGGAGCAAGAACAGACCTGGTTTCCGTCCGATATTTCAGATGAGTCATCGTCTATGAAGAAAATTACATGACCATTTTAAAACATGTCGGACAACAAGGATCGTACAAGTAGCCAAAGGTGTTAAAGTTAGGGTTAGGGTTAGGGTTAGCACTCCAATATCAATACATTTGGTAAAGATAATAGAAAAGAAATACTTTTAAACGCTGATGAAATTAAAACAAACTAGATGCAAGGGCTAGGAAGCTAAACGTTCCTGCAATGTTGAGTACAACCATATTTTAATATTGGATTAAAAAAAAGATGGATCTAATTGGTAACAAACACCCAAGTTGGGTTCAGAATGAGGGGGATGGGTCATGGATCATGAAGAATCCTCCTAACCACCTTGTGGTTGTGTGACTTATGCTTGTGGATTCGTGATGTGGTGGGGCAGTTTCATTCACAAGGCCATGTCTGGATACATGGAATCAATGACTAACAAAATAGTGCCAGGAGGTTTTAGATCAAACTCCGGTTGTCTGAGCCTGGAAGCTTAAACTGGGGTGCGGCTAGACCCTCCATGCAGCGAGACAATAACCCAGAGCAAAACTACACAAGAGCACAATGACCCTCCTATTCCCCGGACCCAAACCACATTGAAGATTGTGTGGTGAGCTGAAAAGGAGAAGCCACAAGTGGGAAGGAATGGTGTCAGATCCCTTGCCAGGCTATGTCTCCTCCCACCTCATAAAGCCCAAGAGGAAAATACCTAGAGTTGCTATCTTGGCAAAGGCATGAAAAGCACTAGTTGCAGGGGTGCAAATAAATAAATCTATACCTAATAACTTTACCATTAAACAACTATCACAATAAAAGTATACGGTTTTATCATATGCCAATCATTCTGGAAGGCACCACATCACTTGTGTAAGGGCGAAAGAAGTACGTAATTTCTCTTAGTTAAGTGATAACTTCACATCACTTCACAATTATGAATTGATATTTAAATGATAAAAACGCCAGGTGTCAGAATGGGAAACTCACCGCTCGTTATGGCCAGCCTTCTCTGAAAGACTCCAGAGAGGCACACCTAATATTTGGTTGCAACTAAAAATACAAACAGTTCAGACTGCACGTACCAGTATAGACTCCTAGACTGAGACGCAAGTAAATCTGTCTCACAACTGGATTGCATTTTACAACATCTTACATGACATTGGTGGACACAGTAGATTGCTTCTACAAACTGCATGTGCAGTGCCCAAATGAAATGTCAAGGCGGATACTGGTGTAGAGAGTGTGTGTTGAGTGTCATGGGCAAGCTGCCATGAGCAGTCAGTGCAGTGGAGAATGTAGTGAGACAGGATAAGTTCCAAGGGAAAGTACAGTCAAAGATGGCCCTGAGCAGAAGCTAAGGCTGCCATCTCATCTGTCAGCTGTTGACATACCACCGTTCAACTCTGTAGGAGACACCGGTTTAGTTAAAAGGTGCCCTAGGAAAAACTCTTGGCTACCGTAGACGGCTAAATGATAGCAAACACAATCTTCCCAGATATATTCTATATTAAATGTTCTCATTAAATGTTTGCAGGAAGCACTGCTTAGGAAAGACTCCAGTATATGCATGTATATGCATATTTCTTTTCAAAAATAAAAAAAATGTGTTGTTGGGGACCAATGGGCTGGATCACTGACAACCTCACCTGTGAGGAAGAGAGACCCTAAGCAGAGCAGGACGAGGGCGCCAATGATGCACGTGCTGAGAGAGAGGCCGCCGGGCTTCTCATCCTTCTTCTCCGCCAATCGAAACTCCATTTCCTCGTCGTCTTCCTCATCCGATGTTCGCGGTCTTGGGGGCTCGGAGGGAGGCACGTTTCTTCTCCGTAATCCATCTTCTTCCGTGCTTGCGTCTACTTGTCCAAAATCAAAGGGTGGGAACGCTGGAGAAATCCAGGTGTGTTTAATAAAAAAAACATGAGAAAGATTCATTGTTGGTGTGAGTGTGTGGTGTGACTTTGAAACCACACAAGTTAGAACATTGAATACCCACTAAACAATTCCCAATATTACCATTTTATTAAATTACACAAAAATAGTTTGTTATGTGAGGATTTTGCAGAGGGTATTAGGCGTCTTATTATTACCTTAGAAAACAAGGTCACAAAGATAACCAATAGGAGCTAACAGGGCTAATCAGGCAGTGTAAATGCTATTGTTTACTCAGTATAATGCAACCATGCATAATAGCCCAAAATATAAATAAGTAAATGGTTACTATAAGGAGCATACACATAAACACATACATACACACGTTAGAAAAAGGACAGGTCTTATCTCATTTACACTCTTCAGATTCCCATTCATACCCTCTTTTTCAGGAAGTTCCGTCTCCTCCTTTTCCACAGCTGGCTCCTCCTCTACTGTCTCTGGGGCAGGGCTTTCGGGAGTCTCCAAAACACCCAGAGAGGGGCTAATATCAGTGTAAACATCCGAGGGGGGACCACTCTCAGTAAGGCTCTCCAAGGAGATGTTGGGTTCAGCACTCAGCACAGGGTCATCCAGAACAAGGGTTTCTGCAGGGGGCAATGTATCAATGGAGATGTCAAGGCTGAGCTCAGCGGGGATGGGGCTCTCTGAAACCGGAACGTTGAATTCCGGCTCGTATTCGGCTGAAGGTGGCTTGGCGAATGGCGAATCTAGCAGAGTAGCGGAGGTGGGGCTCTCTGAAACCGGAACGTTCAATTCTGTCTCGAATTCGGCTGAAGGTGGCTCGGCGAATGGCGAATCTAGCGGAGTGACCAAGTCAACAGGGATGGCAGCGAGCTGGTGGTGGTCGCTAGGGGAGCTGGTTACCATGTCGTGGATGATGGGAGGCTGACTCTCCGGGTCGTAAAGCGCATGACTGGAAGTGGAAGGGCTTAATTGGGCAGGGCTGGAGGGCACAGGGCTTACAGGGGCAGGGCTGGAGGGCACAGGGCTTACAGGGGCAGGGCTGGAGGGCACAGGGCTTACAGGGGCAGGGCTGGAGGGCACAGGGCCCTCACTAGCCTCGTCTGGAGCAGTTTCCTGGCAAACCTGGGAAAAGTCATTAATTCCCTTAGTGCACCCAATCATGGAAATATTTAGGCATTACTATCATTAAGTCGTATCATCAAGTAGATAGTAATATAAATGTGCTTTTCGAAGTGTAAGAGTACTGATGGAAATGCTGACCTGTAGGCCTTCCTCTGTCAGCACAGTTTCTACTGCTGCCTCTGTCTCACAGGGTTTAACCTCTAAAATAGCCCCTGGAAAAAACACAGAACCGTCCATATAAAACGTTTTATTAAAACAATACCTTTTATAAGGTATCACAATGCCAATGGTGAAAACAGCAGTACCTGCCAGTTCCTCAGACAGACTAGGAACATCTCCAAGACTCTCAGTCCCATCATCCACTGGACCCAGACTCTCAACAGCAGCTTCCTAATATGTGTGGGTTCATAGAGGATTAGGTTATTTAGGTACTAAGAAATCAGAGTTAATCAAATTCATATTGCTAGTCACACACTACTTTTCAAGATTTTCTTCACCTAACTATTCAGTGCTTTGGGGTGCTCATGGCAAATTAGTTTATGTAATGTTGAGATAATCAATGCTTTCAAGTATGTGTATTAGATGTTGGGGGCTACCTATTTGTAACTTATTTCACGGAGCGCTTCGAAGTGTAAATCTCAATGTTGTGGTATTCCCAGCACACTTCATGGTATATATTATGCATGTTTTTAATGTCAGGCCCACAGTTGCAGCAGCATACCTCTGGTGAGAGAATGGTCCAGCTATTAGTGGAAGAGGCACTGCTTCCTGTGCTGTTGCTGTTGTCAGACATTGCCCCCTTGAGGCTCAGCTCAGCACAACACCCGGTAGATTCAACCTTTATTCTGCAGACACGACAGAAACCTTATGGATAGGCTTAGTTATCCTATTGCGTGGCTTGCAAACAGCCATCGCTTCTGCACTACACTGCAAGTAAACGCTACGGGAAACACAATTAATCTGGTGCCAGATTACTGCTACAATGTACACAGCAAAACCAACATTAAGGGGAGTGCCTTAGGAACAGATTAGCTTAATCGGCATTCTCGTTAGTTAACTCATTTCCCCTACAGGCCGTTCTTTCAAATGTAATCCAATTGAATCTGTCGCTGCATAATCTTATAACTAAAATGGACTGCTGAAATAAACAGCCTAACAATAGCTAAAGAACAAAACGCAATTTACCCAGCAGAACTATGTTGAATCTTAGACTTCTATCTGCACCAGAGAATAGGACATAAATATCTTTAGATGTTGATGCAGCCAAAGTATATAATTCATGGTCCCTCACATGGTAAACAAAGGACGGCAGAAAATTCCCACACTCTCTTCCGCGTTCTCATAGCACATACACTGCCCAGTGTTTGAAGTACCGGTTACAATTTTGAGAAATGTACTCAGGAGAGTAATTACCTTGTTTGTTTACCGTTCAAATCCTCCAGTATATTTTCCTCTATATGTTATTCCTACATACAATGTTCTTGCTGTGAATTTGCAACTTTGGGAATTCCAAGCTGCGTCACACTAAACATGCTCCGTCTTTTCCAATAGGATTTCAAAACCGTTGTTTTGACACCCTCCTATACCTTTGCTAACCCAATCAGAGCGTTTGGGCAACGACGCATGCGTTAGACTGATTGATTGACGATCGCAGGTGAAAGTGACAGTTGAAGAATATATCTCTTTTCATTGACTTGAGGAACCTAACACTGGCAAATGCACATGTGTGCAGTGACATATATACTGAGGAGAGGAGTATCTGCAGCCAGCCGTATATTGACACGTCCGCACTCCGCAGTACTATATTTATCTGCTCGAAACCAGGGACTTACCAGTGGACTAAACTCCACCCCTGCTGTTGCACGAGTCTGTCTCTCTGTTTCATCATGTACGGTGAACACTTATCATGTCTCCTCATTGTCCAAAATAATCGTACTTAACCTGTATTGGCTCCAGGTTTTCAAAACCAATAATAGTGTTACTATTTTAGTCCTTTAATTAAATATACGATCTTTCTACACGATAAATCATGGCTTGCATTTAATAATTTGATACTAATGCTAACTAATACTAATTGTGGAAAAAGAGTCTAAAAATAAATGTATTATCTTTGATAATGAGATATGCATTCGTAGCCTCATTATACCAACATCACGTCCGGTAACTTAAAGTCATCTTGACGCAGCGTCTCAAATCGCATACTACTACTTTTTTCTTTTAGTAGGTACTTCAGATGCACTTTCAAAGTATAGACTGTTGCATTCATTTTTGACATACACGACATACTATGTATTAGGACATACAAAATAGTTTTCTGGTTTACTATGTAGTATGGTAGTAGGGGCGCAGCAACGATGAGTCTCTGCGCTCCTCAAAAAGACAAACAAAGTGGTGCTGCTGGCCTCAGTTTTACAACCAATCAGCGGGCTGTATGAAGTTATGAGGTCATTTTCGTGTAGGGACAGTCCAATAGGAAACAGTGACGGCTTTTTGAACGTTGAAAGGCGGGTCCAGTCCCATTAGAGAGGGAAACTCTTCACTGTGAAGTACAAGAAAGCAAACAACACTCGTGTTGGAATTCAGGGTAAAAAAATTAACAACTTTTGAATGTTGTATTGACGTTTTGGAATTCCTTACGAGACCAGGCTTCAACAACGTATACAAGGTAATTTGTTGTTTATATTGCCAGCTAACTTTAACCAAGAATCACCTTTGCCTTGTAAGCCGAACGCTAACATTAGCTTTCAAGCATTAATCGTATAATTAACGTATTTCCCTAGGTCTGCATCATGTCTCAAAAACAGATCTACTACTCCGATAAATACGACGATGAGAAGTTCGAGTACAGGTAACTAACTATGATTGAGTCAATCATTCAGCCTTCATCTATGATAAAGTTGGTCACTTAAACACAAACTTGCTAGCTAACCTAATCATGTTCTACAATTCTTGATTTTACATTAATATAATTATTAATGTTCACCAAAACCTGACACAATATCAGCAAGGTAATGCCTTAGAACAGTAGCTAGTTACTAGTGATAATGTCTTGTCATGTTATGACCCATTCACAGAAAAGTATTGACAATCAACCCATTTTCTCTGTAGACACGTGATGCTGCCCAAGGATATTGCCAAGCGCGTGCCCAAAACTCACTTGATGTCGGAGACGGAGTGGAGAAACCTGGGTGTGCAGCAGAGTCAGGGCTGGGTGCACTATATGATCCACCAGCCGGGTAGAGTATACTAATATCTTAAAGTGATTAGCTGCTGGATCTAACCAATACGTTTACTATGCCATAAAAGTAATAAAAAAATCATGTCATTTGCAAGGGATGAGCTCACTGCTCAGATCTACTATAGTGACATTGCTTTAGAACATTTCAAACATCTCTAAAGCAGCATTTCTCAAACATAAGCGGCATGTTCAAAGATAACAAATTATCTAAATGAATGATTTGTCTGTCTCATAATGACCCTGTGGGTGCGTTAGCATAGCTAATGTTTTATTGACATTCCTGTTTACAGTGTTATCATGCATCATTAGGATTTATTATTATTATTATTATTATTATTGTAATTCATCCTCGTCTACATAATGATACTCTGGCTTGGATCATATTTTGTGTATTTCTGTTAGTGCAGTCATGACAATAGACCTTAGTCCAATTGACTGAGGCATAAGGAAGTCTGGATGATGTTCTAGTCCTGCACACTTTTGCACTGTAATTTTTTGCAGGATTACCACTCGAGGGATTACTGTCCAAAATATTCACTAAATGGCCCTGACTAGCTCGTTGGAGCCCCACTGCCTCAGAACTACCTTTTACCTGACTGATGGGCATCAGCCCCTTTTTGGATTCAGGATGTTTTTAAACTTAAGATCAGATATTAGTCAATTAACTGCAATAATTTGAAGTCATTGAGATAATCCTGAAACCTGTTATTGAGGAACAGTATTTCAAAGTTGGTAGATGTCCACCTCTTTAATGATATACAGCCACTAACAGTACCAACGACTTTTGACACTTTAATTGAAGGTAATTCGTCAGCAAAGCTAATATGACATGCACATTCTGTAAAAGAAAATTGGTCTCAGCTACCATAGAGATAGAACACTGTGACACATGTTAGGTTTTTTACCCCTCACATAACAGAGTTCTTTGTTGGCAAGGAAGATCACTTGGACACGTGGACTCTGACACGAGGAAACAAACTCATATTAGTTTTATTCTAATTTATTCCAAACCTTAATGTCACACATATTAATGCTAAATAAATCATTTAACATAAACGTGGGCGCATATTCAATTAATTACCTTACAGATATCGTCACAAGTGTGTAGATACCGGAGAATGCAGCAGAGCGGCCGCGTCAGCATGGATTCTAACTTTCTTCCCCCCTCCTCCCTCTCTTATATGCTACCCGCCCCCAGTCGTATCCCGTGAGCCAAATGGTGGGACTCACCTCTCCCCCCCTGTATTTCCTGTTATTCAGTTTCCGGTTTGCCCCCTTTTGCACTCAACTCAGCATTAGCGTTTATGATTATTCTCACACACACTAGTGTTGTCAGGAGCAGTCCATAGTGACACACTACACGTTGTCAGGAGCAGGCCATAGTGACACAATAGTGTTGTCTGGAGCAGTCCATGGTGACACACTACACGTTGTCTGGAGCAGGCCATAGTGACACACTACACGTTGTCAGGAGCAGGCCATAGTGACACAATAGTGTTGTCTGGAGCAGTCCATGGTGACACACTACACGTTGTCTGGAGCAAGCCATAGTGACACTAGCGTTGTCTGGAGCAGGCCATAGTGACACACTACACGTTGTCAGGAGCAGGCCATAGTGACACAATAGTGTTGTCTGGAGCAGTCCATGGTGACACACTACACGTTGTCTGGAGCAAGCCATAGTGACACTAGCGTTGTCTGGAGCAGGCCATAGTGACACTAGCGTTGTCTGGAGCAGGCCATAGTTACACACTACACATTGTTAGGAGCAGTGCATAGTAACACACACCAAACTTTGTCGGGAGAAGACATTGTGACACACTAGCGTTGTCTGGAGCAGTCCATAGTGACACACTGCACGTTGCCTGGAGCAGTCCATAGCGACACTACATATTGTTAGGAACCGTCCATAGTGACACACCAGCGTTGTCGTGAGCCGTCGTTGTGACACACTACGTGTTGTCTGGAGCCGTCCATAGCGACACTACATATTGTTAGGAACCGTCCATAGTGACACACCAGCGTTGTCATGAGCTGTCGTTGTGACACAACAGTTTTTATTTTTATGTATTCTTATATCAAGTTTATGACGTCAAATACTCTTAGGTCATATTAGGTCTGTGCTGTTTTGGTAAAGAATTGTAGGTGGTCTATCAAGGTGCTTTATGGATTAATACATTTTGGTGAACCAGCTTTGAAAAATAATGAAAAATCCTGACACAATAAATAATTGCCTGCATTTCCCCCCTTCCTCTAGAGCCCCACATTCTACTGTTCCGTCGTCCTCTGCCCACAGCAACAGCCCACTGACCAGTTGGAAGAGAGAATCTCTGAGCTCCATTGGATCGACCCGACCGAGGTGCTGAACTGATCCACTAATGTTTGGGATGGAACCTATTGGTCAGCTGTTTGGTGGGTGAGAGAGTTTGTGGATCGGTGAATCTCCTAAGTTCCAAAGTCTGGCTGATCTTCTTGGACCCAGGGAAGGACTAACCCAATATTGAGAAGCATTCTTGAAGAGGGCCATAAAAACACACTTCACTTGGAAAAAGACTTATTTTCTATATGTGTAAACATACCAACCAGCTTATACTTTGGCATTTCAATGCCTTATGCCTGAAACGTTACCTTTGGACTTGTTTGGTGTATCCTGATGTTGCCAAATATGTTCAAATTCCATCCGGCCTTTCTAAAACTAATGTCATAATGTTGGAAAAGGGATCTAAGTAGATGTGACATCCTTTAACCAATGTTAATCCTCTGTATCTTTTATGTCTGGTCCAGTATGCCTCTTTTACTAGCTAGATTTTATATGAATTTAGCCTGTGGTCTTTTTCTATTGAAATTCAGCAACATTACATAGTACTATTTTATCATGTAAATTACATCAATGTTTGGAACTTTCATAAACTTGTTAATGTAAGAGCAGCCTAGGGCTGAGTGATAATTACATATTATTGATAGTCATTTTGATATCAAAAGAGGTGTAGCACCAATTATATTTTGCCAGTATAGTAATCCAATTTGCATCTGGAAATAAGATTAACCTGCAAACCTCTCAACTTGCCTCTGATATTTATATTTGTAGGAAGTTGAAATGACATAACTTTTTTATTGTTCACTATGATTAGTATAAGCTGCATAGCTGATATATATGCTATCATTGGTAGTTTAAATATGGATTTGTCGTTGCCCTGCTCTACTGCATCCAATTCAAATACTGTCAAAGAGGTCTTACTCGTTTAAAACTTTTCTTGCAAGAGTAAGATGGTAAGTTTTATTGTGTGTACTGTTACTCCCAGCATTTCCCTCAAACACAGGCTCTTGTTGACTATCAATATTTATGAAAGTATACCCTTTCTGAAATAAGACTTGATTCCTTTAAACGTCTATATGGATTATGAGAAATGAATATGCAACAATTACTTGCTGAACAGGGAACACCTGATTTAGGGTAAGTATATGGTCTAAGGCCTTGCTATTGTTTTTTCAAATCAAATGTATTTGTATAGCACATTTTATACACAAAGGCAATTCAATGTGCTTTACACAAGGCAAGCAGGACAAACAAAAGACCATGAAAAGTAAAGTAATTGAGAAAATGGAGAAATTTGCCAAGAAGGAACGATATAGCCCAACGCAATAGGGAACATATGTTTTTAATGTGGATTTAAAAGTAATTAGGCTTGGAGCAATTTTAAATCTTCCGGAAGTTGGTTCCAGCAATTTGTTGCATAGTATCTTACCATGCAGTCGAGGACCTGTTAGCAGACCTGTCCAGATAACCTGAGAAGTCTAGAGGGTTCATACTGCATTAGCATGTTGGTAATGTATTTTGGTCCCAAATTATTTAGTGACTTGTAACCAACAGTATTTTCAAATAAATTATCTGACACAGAGAGCCAGTGTAGTGATTTGAGAATTGGTGTTGTATGTAAAAAAAAAAAAAATTGGCCTGTTGAAAGTCTGGTAGCAGCATTCTGAACAAGCTGCAATTGTCTGAATGTTTTTAGGAATACCCGAGAAAAGACCATTACAGCAGTCCAGCCTACTGGTAATAAATGCAAGTCTTGCTAGGACATGAGTCCTCTGAGTCTTGCTATGTTTTTGAGGTGGTAGGATGTTAATTTTATTACCAAGTTAATGTGGCTGATGAAATTGAGGTCTGAGTCAGTGATGACACCAATATTTCTAGCTTGGTCCTTAGTTTTCAGAGACATGGGCTGCTAAACCTCAGCCTTTCCTCTTTAGCACCAAAGATGATTAGCTTAGTTTTTCCTTATTTAGCTGAAGGAAATTCTGTCTCACTTTTGTCCGTCATAAATAAGAGTAGTCCTTGCTGGAGATAATTTGACACATCTTTCAATAATATTTTGATTGTTCTGCTAATCTGTTTAATTGTATACCTTTAACTTCAAATGAAAATATCCTTTGTTTTCCGTTAAATGGGTGGAAGATGTTTGGTTTTATTTAGGCTTATTGTGAAATTCTCTCTTTTCAACTTAAAATGTGTTTCTGTTAAACGGACAAAGGCTGAAAAACGCATGTTGTGTTGATGGATATGTGATGTATACCTCAGCTGATGCACTGGTTTCTCTTATGACAGAAACCTATTTAGTCTTTATCTCATAATGCACACACTTATACATTTGGAGCACTACATGTTCATGTTGACTATTTCCTCTTTCAACTATCTAACCTCCAATAACTGATATACATGCAGTTACTGTAAATGTATACAAGAATCTTTCACTATTCTCCTTTATCTATACCCACCATTTTAGTCTTATTTCATCTTTAAATCATGGTATGTTCAGCATGTGCAGACAACGTTTAGTGAGGCGAGAAGACAGGAAATCAAGATTACAATAGTTCTTCATTCCAAGGGTCTGGATGTGATGTTGTACGTGTAAATTATGAACATAAACCCAATACTGATGGCTTGAATTGTGAGTCAAAGAATATTTCTGATCATTAACCTGTCCTGCTTGAATTAAAAACATTCCATCCTGAATACAATTTAACAGGCAGCAAAACAACACTTTTATGAGATACCTTATCACGTAAATGACAATTCTATAGTTGGTGCAGAATATCTAAAGGATAAACAGTAGCGCAGACGTTATAGGATTGGTCGATTAAACAGTTTTTCAATTATATACCATGAGGTAAGTTGACAGGACACAATGAATGTAATTCAATCCTTGATACAAAGTCTATGATCTGAATTAGATAAGACCTGATAATGTAATTTTCCAAGATTATTTATGTTTAACTGATACCATTTATTGTGCTGTGGAGATCTAAAGTTCTCAACATATAATACGTTCATACCAACAACTAAACCATGATTGCTGAAATCTCAGAGCAAGCTACATTCATCAGAATCAACACAACGGTATTTATTAGCACAATACGACATAGACTGCTTTTCCATAAACTGACTTTTTTCAAGTTTTTATTATCATGCGGTTTGCTTGCCTTGTCTCAAAATGATTCATTTGTTTTAATGGCGTAAAGGTTCTCAAAAGCAGCTGATTCAAAACAACGGAAACAATGAAATGTGTTGCACATGCAGTAGCTGCTTTCTGAACTCTATGCTGGGTATTTTATACTTTGTACTGTGGGGGGCAGTATAACACAGCAAGGGAACAGTTCTTTTAAGCTATAACTATGGTAGAGTCTTGCATTTGCATAAAACAAAAGGCTAAATATGGATTTTGTGAAATGTATTAGACCTTACATATGTCTACCTTTATTGTCCTAATCACTGGGATTGTTAAGTGTTACTAGTACACTTAACCACCCTCCCAAAATTATAGACAGTGCTCACTCAGACAAAGATACCATAAAGATTTACTTATGTTAATGTAGTAGATTCAATCAAACATTATACTGTATCCTGAATTGATGAAAAGTTCCACTTTCATACCAAGCACTTTCTTTAAGTATTCAACGTTTATCAACCCAAAGTGCAGCTCGGAGGGTCTTAGGAAAGGCATGGCTAACTACATTCTGGAAGGAAAGCCATTGCACCATGAACAAACATTGGCCACTTTTCAAGGTGCGAGTAATGGGAAAAATAAAATGTTTGCGCTATCACAGGGAGATTTACTACAACTGCTGGGAAATGTTGTGCGAGTCTACCATCACCAGGCTATGTTGGTCAGCAATTTGAGGCCCCTGCTGCGATCCAGAGATCTGTGTGATGCACAGTCTGTATGAGCAGTTTGACTCCTAGCAGCAGGGGAAACTTTCTGCAGCAACACCGGGGGTATCTTTAAATCAAGCCGGAATAGGTTTCCATTTGCTGCTTTAAAGTAGTGATACCAATAGTGTCAATAGTAGAAAAGCAGCACCCACATTACCAACAGGACGGAAATGGAATCCAAAAGAAGCAGTGCTGCAGGCAAAAGCAGCCCTTAAACATACGGAAAAGGTAGGACAAGTATGATATAGACAAGGTGGATTTGGACTTGGCACAAGTAAACAGAGATGGTCCAAATCAACTCCTTTGGAACATCACAAATTAGTGATGGATACGATACGTAAGCAAGAGGAAGCAGTAAGGAGCGCCAAAACTGGCTCATAAGCCAAACAAGGGCGATGGATGAACTGGGAAAGAGCAGAGGAAAATTACCTGGAAGGACTTGTGGGGAATGAAATCTACAAGAATTAGCTTTATTGTTAGGGCAATCTAAGATGTACTGCCAACACCTACAAATCTTAGCCAGTAGGTAAGGAAGGATCCAACATGCCCCCTCTGTGGGGGGACAGCTAATCTCAGACACAATATGTCTGGGTGCAAGACTACCCTTTCTCAAAGAAGATATACCTGGCACCACAATCAAGTACTACCGTGCTTGGAGCAGCAATAGAACATCTAGGCGGTCATTAGATGTAATGCCCTGCCCACTGGCGCAGAGGGCAACACACACCACATCTGCTTTGTCAGGGAGGGCCGGGAAGGAAGATATGTAGACCAGCACAAAGCTCAGCTAAGCTTTTTTTTTTATTTAATTATGCCGAGAGTTGATATAGAGGGGGGTGGCTCTGAGACGTCATTGTTCACCGTTAATCGTTCTAGAAGTGTTGTGGGCTCAAATTAACTAAATATCCAAGATGCCCACTTCAAAACCCCAAAGACATATCTGCTCTCAAACGCCATTCTAAAATATTGGTTTGAAAGATCCTGATCCATGGTTTGCTGATCCTGGATTATGGCACCATATCCTTTTTATTTTGAAATACCTCCAACTCTGTATAATGGAGGCGTGGAGCAATATAATCACACTATCTGTATAGTGGAGGCGTACAGCAATATAGTCACACTATCACTGCTGTATCTTGGCATGCAACAGCAAGGTCAAACTATAATTCTGCTCTAGAAACACACAGTATGCGTTTCAGATTTAGTCTGTACAAACTAACAGTTCAGAAAGCAGAGAACAATTATCAGACTCAACTGGGTTTATGAATGAATCACTTTCATGTTATGAATAGAATACTTATTAGTATTAATGTAGAAAGTGTAAATACTAATAGTAGTAAAACAAAGGTCACTAAAAAAATCAAGATGAATGAGTAAAAATCGAGATAATGAACTCAGTCAGATGCGAGAAGGAGACAAAAGTTGGCAAGTATGGCGAGGCACTTCTAGCAGAGTGGATCAGATGAAGGGGATGGATATGAAGGTGTAGGAAAGATGTTAAAATGCATACAGAGAGAAGGTAAAAGACATGTGAAATGAAAGAAGGTCAGACAGAGATATGGGAGTGCTTTAACGAGGATGGGTATGTTTTCCTGTGTGTTGCGGGCACAGCAGGGCGTCTTCAAAAAGGAGGGGGGAGAGAGAGAGAGACACATTTGGAAAAGGTGGAGAAGAAGATAGTCAGCGGCAGCATACCTGTTGAGGGATCACTGATGGATCAAAAGAGGCTGCCAATTGCTACAATATAAAATAAACGAAAAATAATAACCAGAAAATGTATTCCCACTCAATGCACTCAAACATTTATAAGGGCAATCTACCAAAGTAAACACAAAACTTAATTTTCTGAAAAGCAATAAACTGTCCTTGATAAATAATTCTACGAATAATACATGGAAAATCTATTATTTAGTTAGCATCATTATTAATTTGCCTTTGTAGGCATAACACTTTCTTCAAGCAAAAGTAAAAGTAATAGGAATGCTCACCCTTAGAGAGCAATTGGATATTTCACATTGAATACAGTAAACTTGAATGTGTTCCTTAGGAGTCGGACCCTTATAGTGTATAAATGTATAAATGTATATAAATGTACTGATATAGATTTATTTCTAGGGTACCTGAAGAGACATTTCCGTAGTTCAGTCATACAACACCATAGTGTTCAATAGATCTACATTTACAAATCCGTACAAACATGTCTGACTTCAACTTGCCTTTTTAATGATTGAAGTCGAGGTAAACAACAGTTTCAAAGTCAATACAGCAGCACACATTTAGACCGTCAGATCATTTGAGCTATATGTGCACCATAACCATGATGCTAGTAACCTGACCAGTCACCTCTTTATAGACAGACCTCCGTTAATGGAATCCCGCCGGTCAGCCATTGATCCGTAAGGAACTCTAAGACCTCCGGTGTTGTCAGTCTGAGACCAGTGTAGACTTTTTTCCTTTCACAGGTTAGCCCCGTCGATTTAAGTAGACTCATCCAACTTCCACTGTGTGTGAGAGCTATTTGGCGGGTTGGCCTATTGGGATTGGCTGAGACATATTGTGTCCACGGTGGGGGGAATTGGTAACGTCGGTCAATATGAGCAGCAGGTGGTCACGCTTTCTGTCCAATGTGTCCATAGCAAATTGTGAACACACACTCATGCTTCCTATTTCTTTGCTTGCGTAATTCCGTTGCGTTTTTATTTTTATGTGCCGCGCATTTGACTTTGTTGCAAGAGTAATTGACATGTCCTTTGTGACATAAAATAAAGTAACCAAATTTTACAATAATATCCACCAAGATGCTTTAACATTTTCTTTTGTGGATTCCCCCCAGGATCTGGTGACTCCGACTGTTAACATTACTCATGCCGAAAGTCTCTCGCGCACCATCTACCTATACCCTGTGGCGCATAAACCCATGCACCTCAGTCTGAACATACTGTTGGTTCAAACTGGTACCATTGGTGGGCTGGTTCTATGAATAACCTTTTAAGGTGTTATGCAGAACTGTTTAATTGATTGACTCTAAATGGAGCCATATGATTCTACATGGAATCATTACATTTTATGGATCCATATGATAAATGGAACCTGGATTGGTTCCATATTGGAAAGGATCTTACATAAAACCATTAATAACCATTTGCTGTTTTAAAAGGTTCTACAAACACTAGTGGTTCTATGTATAACATAGATGTATGTTAGATGTATAGATGTATGGATAACCACAAGGACTACAAAAAAAACAGTATGTTGTAGAGTGCACTTGTTGATGGGCTGTGTATGAACATAGTGTTTGTAAGTGTGTGTGTGTGTGTGTGTGTGTGTGTGTGTGTGTGTGTGTGTGTGTGTGTGTGTGTGAGTGAGAGAGAGAGAGAGAGAGTGCGTGTATGCGTGCGTGTACGTGAAGTATTGATTGTGCTGGAACCCACAAAGACATCCATGGCCTTCGTGTCAGCCCAGACTGGACCTGGACACGGCTCTATTGATCAGCGAGAAGAGTCTTAAGTGTCCTCTCCATCCATGCCGCTTGACGGCAACACACTTTTAAAAATGACAGTAATCATTGGGGAGCGCATAAATGACCCGTACAACTCGAACAATATGAATTAGCATGGCACTCATCTTTGCGTATTGTGGTGCACTGTCTGCCTAATCGATCACCTATGGGGCCCATGCCAGTGGTGGACATTTTGTCAAGCCTCAAGCCTTGCATTTAGAAAGTCAAGCCACATGTGATTACCACATGTGATTACAGAGGTTTTTGTTTTGTTTTTGTCTTCAGTTTAGCCACAATGGCCTGTTTGCATGATACTGAGTATCCTGTGAGTCATTTCACCCGTTTTCAATTTACTTCTCTTGCAATCACAACACCTTCGAGTATGACGGTTGTCAAATGGAATAATCATACAAAGAGAAACATGAATAATGCATTACGATATGTTGGAGTGGGCTGGATTATCGTGTCTGGCTATTGTTGCGTTGATTACTGTCAGGCGTTGCCTGGGCACTTGTTGGAAAAAAAAGAGGTAGCTTGCAACAATATCAAACAATAGTGCAACAAGCAACAGATGAAAATGTCCATTTGTCTCCCTGTAAAAGCTCGAGGACAGAGACGTTTCTGACTAACCAGGTCACTTTTCTTTACGGCACAAAGACACACTCCAGCATAGAAACACACAATACGCAAGATGTAGTACTCCAATGAGTGACAAGCTCCCTGATCACCGATTCAAAAGCCTGGTAGATGAGACCAAGCAGCCGAAAAAACACCACTATTTTTCTTGTGCAAGATCATATCTTGCTGTATTGAACTCACACAATTTGAGCTCACACTCATTTGCATTATTCCATGTTAGTTTACCTTGTAAATCTAACATGATTGACCATTGTACCAATAAGCTTATTTGCAATAATTGCAAATAGTTTTCCCCGTTTTTTGTTTTTATTAAAAACAAAATTTTTTATTAACACACACCGAGATAGAGCATGGTTGAAAAGAATACAAAGAAGACTACAGCACATTGCTACCAAAGTCCCCCCAAAAATTTTTTTTTAGACAGACATTACAGACCGACAAACATTTTTAACCGACAGACATTACAACTGTAAGATACACATTTTAAGAGGAAAGATTAGCTTGAGAGAAAAAAATCTCCTGTAAATCCCCCAAACATATTTAATCTCCTAAAACAAAACCCCATAACAGAGATGCACACAAATGAGGCGGTGTTTGGAATTTGAGTGGTGGAAATATATGGTAGGTTAATTGGTAATGCTTAAAAATAAAATACATTGAAACTGGGAAGCACATGGAGGGGGAAGCGGACGTGTGGAAGCAACTGTTACGGTGGGAGCACAGCGGGGGTGAGAAGGGGAAGGATCAATTAAATAGAGAGAGGCAAAATGGCCGTAATGGCTCCTCACAGCAGGGAAGGGAGAGATAGGGGAGACAGAGAGCGAGAGACACAGTTTAGAGAGAGAGAGAGCTAGAGGGAGACATATAGCAAGTAAGAGAGAGAGAGGGGAGGAGAGGGGAGGGGGAGCGGGAGTGGGTGGGTGGGTGGGGGTGGGGGGGCTAGCGCAAATCAAATGGCACCCCAGCATTTGCTACCTCGCCCAGCCACTGTAATATAGCAAACTAGAACAAGCATCAAGAATCAAGAACACACGAAAACAAAAAGGGGCACACTAGCAATTTCCCCAAGACACGACTGTACACAATGTTTTCGAGCCCCGTGATTAAGCTCTGTCATGACGACTGAAGACGGAGAGGGTGGAAGCGCCGCCGTCGGATCAAAGTGTTTGAGCGTGAGCCGGGCGACTGAAAGGCACGAGTGTTGGTCTGGACACTCGCAAAACGACTGTCTGACTTTTTTGGCGTGCAAGAAATTAATTCCCGTCTCTTGCCTCGTGTCGTTCTGTTATGCGATGACAACCCACTCCACTTATTTCCCGGCGCGGTAATGCTTTGGTCCACTCAATTCTCTCTGCCCTTCTTCCTTGGGTTTTCTTTGCAGCTCAAATGACTGAATTAGGCCCTACCTTCAGAGATAATTGCTTAATTGGGGAGCTTTTCATATGCTGTCAGTGGTTGAGGGCCGCAGAAAGGCCCCAGATAAGGCAGTAATTATGTGGCTTCTGCAGATAGCCGCCGTCCGCTGGCGGAGCGCTGGGGAACGAGCTGACAGCCTGTGCTCCCACTCTTCAGCCTGTCAGATACAGCTGAATGTACCAACGAGTGCATGTGTCTGTGTGTTTAGGTGTGTGTGTGTGTGTGTGTGTGTGTGTGGGCGTGTGTGTCTGCCTGAAAGGAAGAGTGAAATAGAGAGAGCGGGAGATAAAGTGTCGGCCTCTGTGCGTCTCTGTGTGTGTTCGTGCTTGTGTGCGCACCTCGGTAGATGAAGGAGCTGTCAACGGACAGTGGGATTGCTTGGAAACAGTGGGTTTAATAGGGAGTGTTCCTCCCTCCCCAATGGACAGCCCACAGCTGCGTTTCTCTGAAAGGGGTTAGAACAGAATCGGTGACACGCCAGCTTGCAGCCCCAGTCTGTTTGGGCTGAGCTGTTTTGGAGGAGTAGTATCAGAAGCATTTAGTGTCTCTGTTTCACCAAGGGTTGAGTTGTCTGCGTGCTCACCTCGAGTAGAGAGCCGAGAGGCGAGACGCACTTTTCAGCGGGTTTACAGGGATGGCGACAGTTAAAGTCAAAGGGGAGAAATAACAGTAGGGTGAAAGAGAGAGGGAGAAACAGAGAGAGGAGGGGAGAGAGAGAGAACGAGAGAGGGAGCAGTGAGCGATCAGGGGGGACCTGGAAGGAAGCGGCCATGGAACGGAGGGGAGATTAGTTTTGCTCCGGTAACGACAGATCATAAAAACACAAGAGGGAGGAAAGAGGAGATGAAACAACGAGAGAGAAAAGAGGAGGGGGGTAGGATTAGTGCCACTTGAGGAACGACAGACCAGTGATAGAGAGAGACAGAGAGAGAGAGAGAGAGAGAGAGAGAGAGAGAGAGAGAGAGAGAGAGAGAGAGAGAGAGAGAGAATGAGAGAGAGAGAGAGAGAGAGAGAGAGCAAGGAACACAAGAAACACAGAGAGAGAGGGAGAGACTTAGGGAAGGTTGGATAAAAAATCTGGAGAGGGAGGAATCCGGAGAGTTGAGTATAGGATTAGTTTTGCTCCGAGGGCTGGGGATTGAAAGATGGAGCCGGAGAGTTGGGTGATCTGGGAGGGTGTCACGAGAACAAAACCTCTTATCAATCAACGGGTGACCAAGTAAGACCAAGGGCTAAATATTGTTTGTGCTGTCCACCCACACAGCTCAGCTCAGTGTGTGTGTGTGTGTGTGTGTGTGTGTAGGAGAGAGAGAGAGAGTGTGTGTGTGTGTGTGTGTGTGTGTGTGTGTGTGTGTGTGTGTGTGTGTGTGTGTGTGTGTGTGTGTGTGGTGTACAGCACTTCGGGAAAGCCCCAGTATCACACAGCAGAGTAAATACAGTATGGATAGATAGAGTTGTCTGTAGGAATGCTACCCTGACAGGGGCTGTGTGGGTCAGCTGGGATATGTACACTGATCAGCCACAACATTAAAACCATCGACAGGTGAAGTGAATAACATTGAGCATATCGTTACAATGGCGCCTGTGGAGGGGTTGGATATATTTTACAGCAAGTGAAGTCAGTTCTTGATGTTGATGTGTTGGAAGCAGGAAACATATACAAGCGTAAAGATCTGAGTGACTTTGACAAGGGCCAAATTCTGATGGCTAGATGACTGGGTTAGAGTATCTCTAAAACGACAGGTCTTGTGGGGTGTTCCCACTATGCAGTGGTTAGTGCCTATACCCACCAAAAGGGGTCCAAGGAAGGACAACCGGTGACAGGGGTATGGACGCCCAAGGCTCATTGATAAGCGTAAAGGCTAGCCCATCGGGTCCGATCCCACAGAGGAGCTACCATAGCGCAAAATTGCTGAAAATGTTAATGCTGGCTGTGATAGAAAGGTGTCGGTAGACCGGTCAGAGTGCCCTTGCTGACCCCTGTCCGCCGCTGAAAGCACCTACCATGGGAGCGTGGGCGTCAGAACTGTACCATGGAGCAATGGAAGAAGGTGGCCTGGTCTGATGAGTCACGTTTTCTTTTACATCATGTGGATGGCCGGGTTTGTGTGCGTTGTTTACCTGGGGAAAAGGTGGCACCAGGACACACTTTTGGAAGAAGTCAAGCCGGCAGAGGCAGTGTGATGCTCTGGGCAATGTTCTGCTGCATGAAAACCTTGGGTCCTGGCATTCATGTGGATGTTACTTTAACATGTACCAACTGCCTAAACTATGTTGCAAACCATGTACACCGCCATGGCAACAGTATTCTCTGATGGCAGTTGGCTCTTTCAGCAGGATAATGCTCCCTGCCACATTGCAAAAATGTTTGAGGAATGGTTTAAGGAACATGGCAAAGAGTTCAAGGTGTTGACTTGGCCTCCTAACTCCCCAGATCTCAATCCTGTTGAAATTCTTGCAACTTACAGGACTTAAAGTATCTGCTCCTAACATCTTGGTGCCAGAGATGCCAGGACACCTTCAGCGGTCTTGTGGAGTCCATGCCTTGACGTGTTAGCGCAGTTTTGAGCGGCACGCGGGGGGCCTACACAATAGTAGGCATGTGGTTTTAATGTTGTGGTTGATCAGTGTATGCTTCTGTACCAGCAACATTCAACCCCCCTGGTGGGCAGTGACTGACAGGCCAGGTACCATGTTCCCACTTGGTCTGGTACACATTTCTCCTACTTGATCTGGAGAGAGGGAGGGAAGGAGAGAGAGAGAGAGTGAGGGGGGGGGGGGGGTACAGGCCAAGAGAGACATTGGGGGCCAGAGAGAAAGGCAAAAATATGAAGAGGAAGATGCAGAGTGAGAAGACGGTACTCAGAGGGTTTCTATGGCTACCCCATTAGCGGCCAGCTGGATGACAGCCACAGTGGGCTCAGCTGCTTTGGGATGCGTGTGTGTGTGTGTGTGTGTGTGTGCGTGTGTGTGTGTGTGTGTGGAAGGGGAAGCGGGGGTAACATTGTTAGGAGGGGCCGCCTGTCAGAAGCGGACAGTAAGTGTCCTAAAGTGTACACGGCATGGGTCACTGGCTGCCTGCTCAACACCGCCAGAGGGAGAGGAACAAGGCCGGCACTTTGTTACAGTCAGGCTCCGAGACGTTGGGCTTCACATGCCCCCCCCCCCCCCCCAATGGACGTCTCCAACCTCACGGGACAAATAGAGGGAAACAAAAGACAGAGAGATGGAGAAGAATGCAGAACAGAGGCATGGACTAGGGGATAGATGGTGAGAGGGAAAGACAGTGGTGCATGGGTAAGGTGAGCGGGCTGAAGGGAATGATGAAGGGATGGGAAATGGGACGATAAAGATGGGTGAGGAGGAACAAGAGAAAGAGGAAGACTGGGGGATTAAGGGACGGAGAGAGAAGCAGGTACCCAATGGACAAGGAAAGAAAAAAGGAGATGGCTGGAGGGATGGAGGGAGTAGTGAAACGTGAAGACAAATGGAAAGGCAGTGGAGGGGTGGGAAAGTAAAGAGGTGCAATGAAGGAAACAGAAACATTAATGGCAAAAAAGAAGAAAGAAAGAGAGAGAGAGAGAGAGAGAGAGAGATGCAGCAAACGAGTGAGAGTGCAAAGGGGAACGTTGGTGGTGGAATAGAGAGGAATAGGGAGCAGAGAGTGGAGGGGGTGAAGAGATAGAGAAAGGAGAGAGGGCTGGTGGGCAGACGGAGAGGGGGAGATGACGGAGAGCGGAGACAGGGAGCAGGGAGAGAGAGATGGGCTGTGTTTAATTAGTGACCCTCGAGAGCGCTGTGGTAGAGCCAAGCAGGATGCTAGGATGTTCCTTAATTGGCCCCGCTATGCCAAGAGGAGCAGGATGGAGGGGGACGGACAGCACCGGGGTGGGTGTGGGTGTGTGTGTGTGTGTGTGTGTGTGTGTTTGAGGGGCGAGTAAGTGTTTGTCCGTGTGTGTGTGTTTGTGTGTGTGTTTTGGATGCAAAGGGTGAAGGAGAATGACGGTTGCCATGACACACTGAGGTGAGGCTATATGAACGGACGCTGGGGAGAGATGGATGAGGGCGAGTGCTGGAGAGAGGCGTCAGACAGAGATGGATGGAGTGAAAACTGTGGATAGAGGGAGCGAGGGGGAGGGGGAGGGGAAGGGGAGGGGAAGGGGAGGCACCGAGGAGAGTTAGGGGAGGCTTTGGGAAGATGACAAGCTAAGAATAAGAGGGTTAAAGGGGCATAATGAGCAAAGAAGAGGAAGAAATAAACGTGTGTTTTAGAGGAGGGGGGGGGGGGGGGGCACACGCCCCAAGACAAAGTGAAGAGAGAGAAAGAAAGTTAGGTTTCTGGAAGATGACAAGCTAAGAATAAGAAGGGGGGGAAAGGCGTATAATGAGCAAAGTATTGAAAGAAATATAAGTGTGCTTTTTGAGAAGTGCCCACGTACACAGAGAGACAGAGACCACACACAGAAGAGAGACGGAGTCCGCCGGGAAATGTCCGAGTCAAATCAGAGCAGCTCAGCAGGTTCCCCTCTCCGTGGTCCAGTTAGGACAACAGCAGCATTATTCTAGCCATCACCCCAATCGATACGTGTGACAGCCTATGGGTGATCAATCAATATGGCAGGACAGAATTGATCATGCTCAGTCAAATGTGACATAAACAAGGCGACGCGGTCGATGCGACGTTAGTGCATGCGGCGCCGGACAAACGCACTGTATCTCAATTAAGTCCTCATTGGGCCGCTGTACACTTTGATAAAGAGAGTCGTTCGTGCACATCGCCAGGCGACAGCCGGAGTGCGGACGGTGTCACGGCCGACCCCCTTTGCTCTGTTCCCGGTGACCCGGTGAGACCGGAGGGGCATCAGAAAACCCCCCCCCCGCCCCCGGCTCTCGGAGCAGTGGGCACTACAACACAGGGTGTTGGTACACGGGGTCGGAACCATTAACGGGCGTTGATACAGACACGCCGACCCTTCACCTCACTCCGTTTACCATGCAAATTTAGAGCGAAACCTTTCTGTCGTTGTCGTCGGCTTTACTGCTGAGCTTGGTGTGGCTGGCGATTAGGAGGATGTCTCTGGCGTGTGGACTACAGAGTAGGCTATGCCTTCAAGACGAGCTGAGGACCATGAGGCGGCTTTCAGCAAAGTTAATAACACTATTAGGCCACGGAGCCACCATGCCCACGACGAGAGCTGCCTTAATTATAGGTGGGCGCTAATTAGCTCAATTCCCGTTTTTCCCGTTACGCGAGAGGAGCCGCAGTAATGAGAGGGAGAGAGTGAGGGTCACATGGTGTGAGGCGACTGCCAACCCATCTTCATAAGCTGAGGTCGCGGACGACAACGCAGCTCCTGAAAAATCTTCATTAAAAGCTGCCACAACGGCGAGGCCAATCGAATGTAAATGAGGCGCGGGGATCAATAACCGCAAGGCATTGCTGCTCTAATGGCGCCGACGGTGGCTGTGAACCGCCGCACTGCACATCAAGGGATAACCCCGGCTCACCCTGTGTACCCGCCACACCAGCTAACAAACTCTAATGTTGGGTGCAGTAGTAGTGGTGGTGGTGTGTGTGTGCGTGTGTGTGTGTGTGTGTGTGTGTGTGTGTGTGTGAGGGGGTATGGGGGTCGTCTGAGGGTTCACTTCGGAACACCTTTTATCAAGCTAAGTAGCAATACGCAGACCAAACTGCATGGTGATGGTCGGAGCGCCGCGGTGTTGGGAACCGTTCGGCTCTGTAACTCCCGATCACGACATCGTGCGCCCCAGGCAACGGTCAGCGAGACACTGTGGTTTCTGGGATGTGAAACACCCCTGAAGGAAAAAGCCGAATGGCTCAAAGTGGACGCGATTATGGAGACTAATTGGTCCAATCGGTTGTGGTGGCTCATTAGGACCGCGTGAGGAAGATAATGACGCAGGTTGTGGACCAGAACAGAAAAGAAAAAAAACGCTGAGTAGTAGGAAGGGAGAGAGGGAGAGAGGAGCACAACTCTGAACTGTCTTCTCTTCCTTGTTGCTTAATTAGACAAGGATAAGCTGGCAGCTGTCTAATAATTAAACTATTTTTTAGATGCAATCACATACTTAGTCTGGGGTGCTAATGAGATGTACCAGTGTAGGTTCTGTAGATGTGTGCTTAAGCAAAATAGGAGAGAACGAGGAGAGAAAAGGGAGAGAGAGGGAGGGGGAGAGAGAGAGAGAGAGAGAGAGAGAGAAAGAGAGAGAGAGAGCGAGAGGGTGCATGAAAATGAATGACTGGCTTACAATTTGGTAAGAGAGAAGCCGGGGAGGAAGGTGAGGAGAAATATGTGCATTCCTTGCATTCTTCCATCCATCGAGGGCTTCCATCGCTTCATTGCCTTCACAGGCGCATCCCTCCATCACAGGGTGAGAGAGAGGAATGGAAACCTCCCCCGGAGCCGACGGAGCGACAGAGCAAGGGAGTGTGGCAGAAATAAAGAGAGAGAGAGAGAGAGAGAGAGAGAGAGAAAGAGAGAGAAAGAGGAAGGTATGAGTAGACGGTGAAAACATAACACCCCCCCCCCTCCCCCCCCCCCACTCCCCCCCCCCCCCCCTCGGAGCCACTCTCGTCTCTTTTCTGGTTATCCTTGGCCGCCCTCCGCC
Source organism: Galaxias olidus (assembly GCA_026901105.3). Taxonomy (NCBI): domain Eukaryota; kingdom Metazoa; phylum Chordata; class Actinopteri; order Galaxiiformes; family Galaxiidae; genus Galaxias; species Galaxias olidus. The sequence goes on along the minus strand of JAPMUY010007866.1, from coordinate 121,250 downwards.
ATGTCCTCTCTCTTCACGGCCCCCTGGCTCTGTGACCTCCCTGTCGTCTGCCATCACTCAGCCCGCCCTGTCACTCTCTTGGCTGGGCCGCACACGGCCCGCGCACAGCCCCCGAACCCAACATGGATGGAACACGGTGCAGTGCCTGTGAAGGGACACGGTGTGACAGTTGGGTACGTGACCTTTGACCCCTCGAGCACCGATAGAACACACACACACACACACACACACACACACACACACACACACACACGCACACACTCCCCAAAGGCAAAGCACGTGTAAGTTGGCACTCACATCACACGTACAGGGGCACTGTTTTGAACTTTGGTAGAACAGCTGGTGCCTGAGATTAAATCCAAAGGTATACAATAAGGCTGATCTGTCTGTGTATTCGGATCACACACACATAATACTGTATTTATCTCTCATCAAACAGGAGTGTGTATATAAAACAAAATGTAATCACTGAAACACACGCAAATACTGTACACTTTCATAATGAAAATTGAATGGAAAAGCCAAATCTCTTTCTGCTTAATAAAATGAAGCCCTTCTTCCTCAATGGCTGCTACTGGCTACCCAGCCCCAGTGGATGAAGTGAGGATGCCCAAGGCTAGTGCACTGTACCTGGGATGAAAAGACTTCTCCAACACCCAGGGCCGTTACAGGGGGAACAGAGGTATCTCCTCCCCCTCCTGTCATTTGGTCAGTTTCCATCGATCCGTTTTCCTGTTTTGTCAGTTATCTTCATCCACTCTCTCTCTCTCTCTCTCTCTCTCTCTCTCTCTCTCTCTCTCTCTCTCTCTCTCTCTCTCTCTCTCTCTCTCTCTCTCTCTCTCTCTCTCTCTCTCTCTCTCTCTCTCTCTCGCTCTGTCTGGTTCTGTCTGGTTCTGTCTTTCTATAGCTTTACTAACCGCACATCCCCGTCATTGCCCCCATCTTTCCAAATGGCCACTGTACCGGGCCCACTTCGACCGTGTATCTCTTTATCTGCTCTTTTATTGCGCCCGTTCACCGCGACCCTCAGTCTCTTCCTCCCGGCTCTCCCGTTCCACTCTCCTCTGGGTCGGTCTCCTCTAAGCAGCCCTGTTCCCCGGCCCCACTTCCCACGGGCCCCCTGGGTTCTCTCCGCGGCACGGCTAGCTCCTCTGCCTCACTCTCCTTCCCCCCTCCTTCCCTCCATCCCTCCCTCTCCTACTCTCTTGCAGTGTTTATTTAAGTACTTTCACGGTCACCGCACTCTGCACTCGCCGGGCGGAACTGTCGTGTCCCCCCCCCCCCCCCCTTCCTTCCGCCCACCTCCAGCTTCCGTCTCACACACTCCATTTACCTGTCTCTCTTTCTGCCTCGCTCACTCTCGATCGTCTTCTTTGTGCGTTTCCTCTTTTCCTCGTTTACTCTCTCTCCTTCTCTCCCCCTTTTCCTCTTTGTGTCTGTACTCGCTTTAAACATTCTGAGGTTCAGCGTGGCTTCAAAGACTTCACAGGCCTCCTCTCTTTCTCTCTCTCTCTCTCTCTCTCTCTCCCTCTCTCCCTCTCATCGAAGCTTTTCAGATCTGAAGGGAGCAGCTGAAAAACTGGGCCAAACAGACCTGGCATGAAGAAAAAAAACTCCAGCACTTAGGCTCTTAGAGACACGTAATTGTAAAATGAAAGGAAGACCTTTTGAGGCAGCTCGCAATTACTACCCAAAAAAAGATGGAGGCTTTGAAAGCCCTGTTGCATTATGGCCAATTTGAAGACCCCCAGAGGCCAATGACAATCAAATATGGGTAATTTGAAAAGAGGGGCTGTGAGACACTAATCAGATTCATCAGGTGTTGTTTTTTTTCAAAACACCCATCTCACCAATATGTGCAGGCGACTTTCTTTTATCATATGAAATCTGAGGTTTCACTGCCGTTATCCATTTCATGTGCCAATATATTAGAAAGCAGGATGCTCTTTATGAAATATTGTTATAGTGGATTTAGACTCCAGCATCATTGGTTGGTTTGTTATCTACAATTGTGTATGTGTTTTTGTCATGGTGCTATCCAGCAGAGGGTTGTCACCTTCATTATGATTATTATTTGCACCTGTGTTCATTTTAGATTATGAGTCTCACCTGTGTTATGCCTGCCTATATAAGTTGTCCTTTGGCGTTGTATCCCTGTGGGTCACTGCCCGTTTTGTCCCTGGGGATAGGGTAGGAATACTGTTTCTGTGTTTCAAGTACAGAACCAGTCTTTTTCTGGAGCTGTTGTTGCTCATTCTTCCTGCCTTCTTTGTTTTCTTTTAGAATCATTTCTTCTACTACTTCCAGTTTCATTCTGCCTTCCTGCGTTTGGGTCACATCTTACCCGCTAAGATCCTGACAGTTTAATGCTACATGGTGAATACTCGGATCATTTTGTTAACGTGTATTTTACCTTTACACAAAAGTTCTAAATAACAAAAATCCAAAACACAACTGTAGCAGGAACGTATTAAGTATCTCTGCCTAAACGACTATCCTATCCTCCAAGTAACCAGTTAAAATTTTCCAAATAAGTACACCTCATATCCACCGTGTGCGCTGTGAAAACACTTCATGAGCACATTTTTATCACAGGGTCTGTTGTGTCCCCATCGAGAGTTACAGCCCAGCCACAGCACTTTGGAGTCTGAGTACTCACTATCCCTCAGCTCTGGTTTCTACCTTTCTGAGTTTTTTGGAAAGTGTGTGGACAAAGACAGTAATGTATTCTAACCCTTGCGGGCCCAGCACTCTCCCCTCCTCTCTCCTCCCCCAGGGTGCGGATTGATGTTGGGGATGCTGGTGGTCTGTTGACGGCCCCCCCCCCCTTGCCAATCCTATGGATTGTGTTTTCTCCCCGGTTGATTCCATCTCCCCGCGTTATTATGGGAGTCTCCCCCCTGAAACCCAATGAACAGCATCAGATAGAGAGACAGGGAGGAAGTGACAGTGGACGTGACGGAGTGAGGGAGCGCGCCAGAAAGCTGGACATAAAAAGCTGGGGAAAGCCAAGAAAAGAAGGCGAGATGATGGAGAGAAGAAGAGATAAAGAGAGAGTGAGAGAGGTATGTAAAGGATATAGGCTCAATGAATAAATGCCTGTGTCGGGGGAGCAGTATCAGAAGAGTAATAGCGGTGTTCTCCTCTCCCTCTGTTTTCTTCCTATCTCTCTGGGTGCCCTTTCACTGTCTACCCTGCCCCTGTGTTTGTCCTCTAAATTGAATTATCACGTTGACACAAAGATAAGCGACCTGCTAGGCCACACACACACATGCGCGCTCAGACGCTCACTCACTCACACACACGTCCTCAGACACATACACACACGCGCACACACACACACACACACACACACACACACACACACACACACGGGAACTTTGCCCGACTTTGGCTCCGAAAACTATGGGGCCGAAAAACTGCTTGAGGGTCTCTGGGTATATCCAGGGGATGTAATAACCGCGCTGGCACAATAGCGGAACACCAGAGCCTAACTAATGAGTTGCTTCTCTTCCTGCCATTCTCTCTCTCTCTCTCTCTCTCTCTCTCTCTCTCTCCCTCTTCCTCCTCTCGGACATTCCCCCTTTACCTGCACAGATGGTTCGAGCGACTCCTCCGAGTCTTAATTATTCCGGCAATTACTGTGGGAAAATGTGCAATTAAAGTAGACAGTTATTTGGTGCTGCAAGACTCAATATTTATTAGGGTTGCACCTGATTTCTGGGACTCAGGTGCCCCGTCCTGCCACATCATCCTTCCTCGCGCCTCCAGGTATTATGTCAGGAGGAGCGGGAGGAGCGGGGGGGTGGGGGGGGGGAATTACCTCCTCGTGATTCTATCAGTATGACTAACGCGTGGAGCTGCTCGAGGGTGGATCATATGGCTTCTATCGTGCAATATACATATATATTACATATTTACAGACTATGTTTGTGTATGATGTCATGGATTGGTGTTCAATTCTCCCACAAATGCCAGCGTCGTTTGAATCAATCATTGAGCCGAAATGTTCTTTGTGTCCTTTTCCGATTCGTTATCTCGCAGAGTGACGGCCAAAAACACACACACACACACACACAGACACAAACACACGCGCGTAACACTAGACCAATGCGTCTCCACTCCGCTGGGCATGACAACTCTCCTATCTATTTTTCCCGCAAGATGCCAATCACACAGTCCCCTGAGCAGCTAATTTGACGCACATCCAGGATTTTCAGAACCCGGGTCGCTAAAGCACCAACAAACACTTATGTGCTGTGATAATCCATCCCAACACGGTTCTACCACAACCTCGGGGCATGGCGCTCTCCCGACACTCTTCATTATGAGGCGGCCCTTAATCCTCACAAAGGCACTCCTCACACGGGCCGACACGGGGACAGGGCAGTGAACAGGAGCCCGTACTTACACACGGAAAGCCCAGCGCAAACACAGCAGCTGAGCCAGAGGACAGGGAGGGATAGACAAGACTGGCAGGCAGCCGCACAGAGCGGGGAGGAAGAGGTTGAGGAAGAGGGGTTGAGGGAGGGATAGATTAAGGAAGATAGATGGAATAATGAGAGGCAGAGAGAGAGAGAGAGAGAGAGAGAGCATGTGTGTGTGTGTGTGTGTGTGTGTCTATGTGTGTGTGTGTGTGAAAGAGAGAGAGAGAGACACACACACACACACACACACACACAGAAGGAATGGGAAGGGAAAAAACGAGAAGAAGCAATAAACTGCTGCCCAAGTTCTAAGAAAGAAAAGAGGAAGAGAGCATAAAGAGGAGAAAATAAGAAAAGAAGAGGAAGCTCGGCGGCAGAGAGGACGGGCCGTTCTATGCTCGATGACAGGGGGTGCTCAAATTGTGGAGAAGAGAGGGAGAGAAGATGGCGAGGGCCCGTGGTGAATCTGGCGGCGCTACAGCCAGGCTGCTGAGCGGGCCTGTTCACAGCAGGCAGCTGGTCCCCCATCACGCTCTAGAGCCCTCCACACTGAAAGGAGATGTTGGCCACAGGCGGCTACCACGTCTGGAAGCATCCAGGAAAGTGTGGCGGGCTTTGGAACACTGGGAAGCATACGTACGGTTGTGTTTCCCCCGTTAAGGAGAGATGTTTTGCCCAGCGTTGTCTTTAAGGAAAAGGAGAGTTTTTATCACATCAAGCTGTTAACGGAAGGCAAAGGGGATCAAGCGTGTTCATTAGCACACTATCTACTAAAAGCCTCCTGTCTGTCTTTTGATGGCCGTCAGTTGTGTTGGCACAGCTCTTTGGCGGTGACATCAGACTCGTCCCAGTGACGGACAGCTCCAGTGTAAACAGAGTGTCATTCCACCGAAGATTCAAACCCAGAAAGGATCAGTCTATGGGACTTGCCTGTACGAGGGCGGTACAAAGAGAGAGAGGGACGCGCGTTGATCATTGTGTGGCGCGCCGAGACAAGGGAAACGGTGCCTGTGCTTATCAGGCGTGTGATGTAATGTTTACAGGCTTTCTAATTAATTATGAAAATGAGTCTAAAGCGGCAGGCACGCTGAGAAGTGAAATCGAATCTTTACGCTTATCACAGCCTCACAGCAGCCACGGTGCTACCATTGATTGACATCTGGCCACACACACCCGGGGCACACACACACACACGCACACGAGCCGAACCCAACACACACAAACGCACCCACACGGGCAACGCTCTCTGACTAACACACATTTATAATGAATGCAAAAATGGAAAGCACATTTTAACCAATATGTCACTGATGGAATTTACAATGTGCAGGGTTTGAATGCATTACAGTTTGCCCTCTGCTCCCTGAATGATGATGGAATAATACTCATTAACTTCCACTGTCAAAACAAACAAAAACTGCTTGCTGTGATCTATAGTTGAATGCATTGATCTGCACCAAACCAAATACTCTGAATTTTGTACAAACAACCAATTACTGCCGTGTTTGACATGACATTTCTCTGGTGTGACTTTCTGCACAAACCAACTATACTCCATGGAGACACAGCATTCCCAAGTTTAGTATCGTTGGCAATTTGGTGGAGGAAAAAATGCATAACTGACTTGCAAAACAGCTTTACTAATGATCATTTAGGCATCACGTAGGTCTTTTCTAACTATGGTTATGACAGGTGTGAAGATAATGCATTGAAAACCTATTCGTTATGACTTTTTGTGTGCTTTTTACCTGAGAAAGCACATTGTGTGAGTCCCAGTAAAACTCTCCGCTGTTTGGACTTCGATGACTCATCAACACCAATGCTCTGGGCGATTAGAAATAGGCAAAAATCCAATATTCCACCTTGGAAGACAACCCGCTCCCACCGTCCCCAGCAGGATTACAGCACAGGATATTGTGGGATGGGGGAGACAGGCGGCCGTGTTGCCAACTTCCTCCCCTTCACTCCTTCTCTCTCCCACCGGACCCGCGGCCCTGGAATAAGAGAGGGAGGGGTGCCGAGGGAGAGGCCACCGTTGCGTTGGACAAGACCCAAAGCTTTTTTTTTTTTTTTTTCTACTCCCACAGTCTTGGATCAAAGGAGTGGAGCCAAGAGCCATGAGGCGGCCGCTGGGAGAGGCGGGATTAGCGGGATTAGCCCAAACGCACCAGTGATAGGACTCGGCCCTCCTGAAGAGATAGGCAAACACTGGCAGCGCTCGAGCCACTGTGCCGGAGCCAAGGGAACATGGTCCAGCATTGTTCCCTTAATACCACGTCCAGGCCCGGGCTCAGAAGGAGCTCCGCCCCGCAACTCAGAGCTGCTTTTTCTCCCACGTGGTTTTTAAGATAATGTAAAACGGATTGGGTTTTTAATTTTAGTTTTAATTTTGTTTTTTACTCGTCACTCAGTCTGAACATTTGGGTCTATAAGTATCTCCTCTCCTCTCCTCTCAACTCCTCCTCCTCCTCTCTTGTTGGACTGATTTCCCCCCTTTCATCTCCAAAACCTTTTGGAGGGTCTCTTCGGCAAAGTGCCGTGCATTTGCATATAAAAATCTGATTCTCAAACAGTGGGCCAGATAAACGTGAGATATGATGGCGTTACCGAGGAGCTCTATCCTTACAGCAAATATGGGAGGGCAGCGTGCTCTATTTCAACACAGTATATACCATGTTACATCAGGGGAGACCATCTCATTCATCTCCCCCTGTGCTTGAACACATAACTCGACTGTAGGACTGGGTCTGCAGAACTCATTGTAATCTGGAAACATGTTTGGTCGGCATATATGTGGTAATTTGTAGATGTTTTATAATTTTCAAATAATGTCGTGGGCCTTGTCCTTTGCGATTTTCTGCCGGACGTTTGTTTTGTCCGTAAATACCTTTGTGCTCGTGTGGATCGCAGTCTCACGTAGCCGACTGCTCACGTACCGCGACCACTGAGCACCGCAGTCCTTTCTCCCCGTGTACAGCCGGAGGGACTCCTGGTGGAATACGTGCTCACTGCTCTTCATCTATGCATCACAGCGTGAGCGAGTGAGAGGGGAAGAGAAGGAGGGTGCCCGCGCGGCGGACGGGGGTCACCCATTAGAAGCCGCGCCGGTGTCACATTACAGGGGCGCGGGGCTTATAAAGAGCTGGGATAACTCACCTGAGAGCCTCGCCGCCATCACTCACGCCGACAGGCAGACTAATGCCACAGCACTGTACTCGGTGTGTGAGGCGCGCGCGGCCTGGTGCCGCAGAGGAGAGGACCCAGCTGGTCCCCAGCAGCTCGCCAGGTTCTGGTGATTAATTTCCCCGTCTGCCGCGGTGTCTTCAGAGTCAACCATGCTCGGTTATTTATCTGCTCCCGGACCGGTCCCCAGGAGGCCCCCGCCGGCAGCTCCCCGGTGGCACTGGGACCCTGCGGAGGCCCACGGCGGCGCCGCATGCTGTTTGCGGCTGTCCAATCAGCATTCCCGTCAGGCTAGAGGGACAGAGAGAGAGAGAGAGAGAGAGAGAGAGAGAGAGAGAGAGAGAAAGAGGAAGAGACAGAGAGATAGATAGATAGATCGATCGACAGATAGATAGATAGATAGATGGATAGATAGAGAGCGAGAGAGCGAGAGAGAGAGATAGAGAGCGAGGGAGAGAGAGAGAGAGAGATGGAGAGAGATTACCCGGATCCACCCTGCTCCAGCCTGTATCGGAAGATGAGAATGAGGGAATAAAGCTTGCCTATATGTAGTGTAAGCCCTGTCTCTTGGCCAGAAACAGGCTTGCACAGTCGATGGAAACTCCAGCTGAATGCAGATTAGGATATTTTCATCTTGACATCAGAGAGATTTTAAGATCCCCTGCAGACTATTTGAATATGCAGTATATCATTTTCCGTTTTTTAATTCCGTGCATGTCAAGAGAGGCATATATTTGATGGCATGAGATTAACTAGCTTTAACAGATAGCTACACTGCTGAGTGTACAAAGCCCGACTCCTCCCTGTGCTCAGGCTCTTTGTCTATTCTGTATGTGTGTATGTGTGTGTGTGTGTGTGTGTGTGCGTGACTATGTGTTTGAGTGAGTGTGTGGGCGAGCACACGCGACCGGGAGCGTGTGCTTGTCGCATCAGAAAACAGCATGGCACCCCCCTGACAGAGAAATAATGGTGACAGAACAACCGTAGCAACAGCAACACAAGTGTGAGCCAACACACACACACACACACACACACACACACACACACACACACACACACACACACACACACACACACACACATAAACAAGCATACACACACACACACACACAAGCATATACACACACATTCACACAGGTGCACACAAGAACCTTCATGCACACACTTCCGCAGTGCATGTAATTACATTTAACCTACTGGCTAGTTAAAAATCAGCGAAATTGAACAGTAGGCAAATCAGCAGGCGCATTTTGCTGCAAAACAAAGTGAGCCCCATCCACGCTCAATCGCTACCGTTTTTGTCTTTCAGCAACATTATTGCCTCCCTAGTAAAGGTTGGCTGTAAGTGGTGGTGATTTTGCACAGCGAGGGGAAAGAGAGCAGAAAACGGTGCAGTAAAGGCAAGGCTGAAATCACTCCCTCCAGCAGGGCTAAACTACAGTCCAATCACAGGAGTTATGGAACCCAAGGGACGATGACCTGTTTCTCCCTTCCTCCTTTTGTTCCAGGAACAGACGTCTTACTGTTTTCATTCTTCACATCTCCATGATGAATCCACTTCTTTTGCTTTGTTTTTCACCGCCGATGTTGGTTACTATGGTAGAACTCTATCTCCGTGTCTAGCCTTCATTTGGGTTGCCTTGGCAGCTTGTTTTTTTGCTCCTCTCTCTCGATCTCTCGCCTCTTTCTCTCACTCCCTCCCTCTCTCTCTCTCTCTCTCCTACTTGCACCCCCTTTCCCCGGTATGAGCTGGTCTGATTCTGTTGGTAAATGCTGCTCTCTCGTCAACGTTAAACACCCACCCCCCTCCTCCCCCCCACACCCCTACCTCCCCCTGTTCCACCACCAGCTAAATTACCAGTTGGTTACTATAGAGACGTGTTTATAAATGCACTTTGCTGCTTTTATGTTTCCCCATTGAGCCCTTTCTCTCAGTGCCTTCTCACCCTCTCTGCTCTCCATATATCCGTTTAAAACGACTCCAGGCGGTCACTTGTTTCTTTGTTTCTTTCTTTGTTTCTCTCTTTCTCTTTCTTAGTTCGAGTCTTTGTGGGTCTGCTTGTTTGTTTCATTCGTATGTTCTTTCTTTCTTTCCTGCGGTTTCTTCTTGATGTCCTCCCTTGTGTCTCTCTTCCGTCCTTGGTAGATTGCCTTTTTTGTCTTTGTCGTGGTCTTCCCTGTCTCCACTCTCCTTCTGAAGATCTTATTGTTCTGACAATTTCCTCGCTTCCATTAACACAGTCAATTACTATGCAAGTCTCATTGCACAGACTGAATGCTTAATTTACCCCAATACTCACGACGAGCAACGTTCACCTCGCTTCCCAATTTAGGTGCTCACAAGTCCACAGGGCTTCTCCTCGCTGGCGTCGTTCTGATGATCTGATGATAAGCTGGTGTTTATGATAATGCATGTTTGTGGATATTTGCCATACATCATCACCAGCTTTTATGAACAAAGAGCTAACGTAAAGGAGATAAAAGCGGTAGGGTTGTATTTCCGGGCCCTCATGAAAGTATAATGTCCTGCTGATTCATGCTTCTGCGCCTCCCAGACTACGGGGAGTGCGAGGCGTTGTTTGTAGCACTCTGGGTAAAGTGCTGTGGGCCTGCACCTACCAACCTACAGGGTTCAGTCGTGGACAGAGGCTAATGCAGCACCGATACTTCACGTAACACAATATCCGACCTGTACTATAATACAATAATTCAATATCCACCTCCTCAGCGACTCCTGGTCCTTTCCCAACTTTCTACAAACAGTAGGTCAAATAGGACTGGGACAACCCATACAGGATTTGTTGTTTTAAAGGCGGATATGCATCAACAGAGAAATTCAATCCAACACCAGGCTAAATATATATATTTTTTGACAGAGCCATATCAGGGCAATAAGGTCCGGGAGGAAAGTAAGTCTTTGGGTGACTGGGTGCCGCTGTGGCCATGACTGACACATTGACTTGGGTAATAGAGATTGCCTCTCTGCACACACACAGGTCATCTTGGCATGATGTCACTCAGCTTTGTAGCCGGCTCCAGCGGAGCTGATTCGGGCACCGCATTAGATCCCCCTTCACCCGCCTGCTGTTGCTTGTCTGCGTCTGCCTGAGAGAGTGTGCTCTGCTTCCTGACTGGGGCTTCTCTCATTCCGAGGGGCCATCTTGGTATTTAAAAAAACAGAAGAGAAAAAAAAAAAAGAAGAAGAAAAAAGAAGCGTTGCCTGGCTGCCCCGGCTGGTTAGATCATACAGAACATGACAGCGGGAGTCACCGCCGTGACATTGATAACACAACGCGTGTCACCCCTCCGCTGTCTCGCTGCCATTTAGTGACATGTCTCTCTCTCGCCGCATGGGGCCCCCTCCCCTCGCTTCGTCCTCACCCTTCTGGGGACGTCACGGAGGAGCCGTAATATATAAGAATTGACTTGGTGGCAAGTCCTCCTAATATGATTTGTGTGCGGCCTCATAAAACCTTGCCATCCGTAACTTTCAAAAGAATGAATTGGAAAGCTGCACTGATTCCCCTTCTCCCTCCTGTCGCATTGCAGGGTTGGCCAGTTCATTCTTAACGCCTGTGATGAGGGTTTTCAATGGATTGGGCGTTAACAGTAGAGACATCTGTTTGTGGGCAATTTCCTCTTCATGTTGTGCGTGTTTGCTTTTGACCTCGTTGACTTTTGCCAGGTAAACTTCCCTTTCCCTTTCTTATCTCTCATTGTCTATGGGAAGTCATGATATTGGAAAGCAGTGGGGCGTCTCATTTGTCCCTAATTCCCCCTTGCTATGTCTACGGGAAAATAAATAATAAACCGCTTTAATTAAAACGAAAATGCGCCACATTTCCACGTTAATCCTAATTTATTCGCCTTAATTGAGCCTCCGTTGCTTTGCCAATGGTTGGCAAAAAGAGTTCATAAACAAAGCATTGTGTTAACGCCGTGAAGCATTTAACTGAGCAAATCCTAAAGAACTGTACTACTTCACCTGCCTAATCAGCAGGCAGGGAATGCCTCAATGTCATGCAAAAACTCCTGCCTGCTACAGACACACACGCACACACACACTCACACTCACACACATGCACGCACAACATTTCCGTTTAATTAGATTTCATATCAAAAACTCTCCAAAACATTAATTATACCAGTATAATGCAATCATGCCAGAATATGTGGTGTATAATGTGCTCTGATAATATTTCCATACTCATTTATCTCTCTCCCGCCACCTAAATAGTCTGTTGCTAGATCTATTTGTCTCTCCGTGTTTCTCCGTTCTCTGTGTGGCTCATTAGTGTCATTTGATAAAAGGATATCTCAGTGATAGCCGCCTTTATCCCCCACACATTCCTCCCCCTGCTGCGTTGTCTCGTCTAAAACGAAGAAAAGATAGCCTTCTAATGGGCGCTCAGAATAATTGTGCTCGATACTGGGAATTAATTGCATGTTAAAAGTCTTTTTTGGCCTTTTCTCCTCACTGCTCTTGAACTTTACCCAATTGTCAGTGTCCAAAAGTTACCCTTCTTGGTTCCACATGGGTCTGAGTGCTAATAACTATTTTTTTTGTTCCTTCTCTTCCATAGTAATGCAGCCTATAGTCCTTCTAACATGATTCAAATGCAACTATTGCATCTGTGTGACGTCCTGGAACAGCCTCAAACCAGGCAGGGTTCCTGATTGGGGCTAATGTTTTGCACCTGTGGGGTTTTTGGTTGGCTTGTCATTGGGTTTCCTGCACTATATATGTCGCACTGTTTGGTGTAAGGTTTGTGTGGTCATTATATTGTGTACGTCAAAATAAAGATACTATTACTCACCTTTTGGATACGCCTACCTCTCTTTTGCCTTCCTCTGGAGTACTGCATGTGGGTCCGTCTCGCTACACCGCTTACCATCGTGACAGAATGACCGCACCAGCCTGAGACCCAGCAGTATTGACCAGCCTGCAGGAAGACGTCCGCTCACAGGCGGCCGTCCTGGATCGCCACAACCATATGTTGGCCGAGATCACCAAGGAGTTTCGGCGATTGAACGCCACGTTACGGGGGCTAGGAGCCGGAAGTCCTCCGGTACCGTCCTCGGGGGTGGCGAGTGCCCGACCTGCGCCTTCGACGGACGGTGTCGAGGGGATTTGTGGACTTCCCCTTCCTCACCCCGACAAGTACGACGGCACCCACGGGTTATGCCAGGGCTTCCTCACCCAGTGCTCGTTGATCTTCCAGAACCAACCCGTGGAGTACGCCACAGACAGGGCACGGATCGCCTACATCATCTCCCTTCTCCGTGGGGCCACCTTGGACTGGGCATCGGCGGTGTGGACCAGCCAGACCCCGGCCTGTTCTGATGCCACTCTGTTTCTCCAGGACATCCGGATGCTTTTCGACCATCCCGTTCGCGGCCAGGATGCCGCCCACCGGCTGCTGCAGATCCGCCAGGGAGCTCGGAGCGTGGCCAACTACGCGGTGGAGTTCCGCTCCTTAGCGGTGGAGAGCGGCTGGAACACCGAGGCGCTGGTGCCAGCGTTTCAGCGAGGGCTGTACGAGGGCATCCAGGACGAGCTGGCGGCCCGGGAGGACATTATGGAGTTGGAGCCTCTCATTTCTCTCGCGCTGCGGATCGACTGCAGGCTCAGGGAGAGGCGACACCGCAGCTCTCCAGGACCAGGGGCGCTCTCTCTTGGAGAACCCAGGGACCTGGGGCTAACCGTCCTCCCTACAGAGGAGAGGGAGCGACGGCAGAGGGAGCATCGCTGCCTGTTCTGTGGGCGCACCGGGCATGGGCGTCCGGAAAACGCCGGGGCTCACCCACTACCGAGAGGCCGGTGATAGCCTCCCCTCAGCACAAACTGGTGCTGCCTGGCGTGCTGGCCTGGGCCGACCAGCGAATTTCCCTGGACGCTTTTGTGGACTCGGGTGTTGCAGGGAATTTTATCGACCAGGGGGCGGCTCAGCGGTGGCAGATTCCGCTTCAGCCCTTGCCCTCGCCACTTCCGGTGGTGGCCCTAGACGGACGCCCTATCGGGGCCGGGTCGGTGACCCAAGTGACAATGCCATTGCAGCTGTTTCTCGGGCCCGACAATACTGAAACTCTCCAGCTGCATGTGATTCCGTCTCCGGGGGTTCCTCTCATCCTGGGTGGGTTCCTCTCACCCCTGGCTATCCAGTCATAACCCTCGCCTGAACTGGGTCATGGGGTCTGTGATCGGTTGGAGTCCTGCCTGTGCAACCACCTGCTGCGTCTCCTCGGTCCAGCCCCAGGACTTGGAGCCGGATGGGCCGGTGGAGTTAGGAGGGGTCCCTATGGAGTACCATCACTTGGCGGCCGTATTTAGTAAACGGCGGGCGTCTAGGCTGCCTTCCCATCAGGAGTACGACTGCGCCATTGACCTGATCCCCAGCAGCACGCCGCCCAGGGGAGGGTTGTACTCGTTATCTGGGCCCGAGGAGGTACCCATGGATGTGTACATCAAGGAGGCCCTGGCCTTGGGCTTCATCAGGCCGTCCACGTCGCCTGCAGGGGCCGGTTTCTTCTTTGTGGACAAGAAGGGCGGGGACCTGAGGCCGTGCATCGACTACCGGGGGCTTAATCGGATTACGCTGAAGAACCGATACCCCTTACCGTTAATGACGGCGGCGTTCGAGCGGCTGCAGGGGGCTGCGGTCTACACGAAGTTGGACCTACGCAGTGCGTACAATCTGGTGCGGATCCGGGAGGGGGACGAGTGGAAGACCGCCTTCAACACCCCTTCCGGCCACTACGAGTACCTCGTAATGCCGTTTGGACTGACCAACGCTCCCGCAGTCTTCAGGTGTTCATTAACGACGTGCTCAGGGACATGCTGGGGCTCTTCGTGTTCGTGTACCTGGACGACATCCTGGTCTTCTGACGATCACTGGAGGATCATCGCCAGCATGTTCAGCGGGTTCTATCTGGCGTCTGCTCCAACACCACCTCTACGTCAAGCCAGAGAAGTGCGCCTTCCACACCGCCTGCGTCCACTTCCTTTGGTACTTGGTGTCGGCGGGCCGACTGGAGATGGACCCTACCAAGGTGCAGGCGGTGAAGGACTGGCCCACGCCTGGCTCCATCGAGAAGGTGCAGCAGTTCCTGGGATTTGCCAATTTCTACCGGCGGTTCATCAGGATCTTCAGCACCGTTGCCTCTCCTCTCACCGCCATGACCAGCAAGACACCCGGTCCATTCCGCATGACGCCAGAGTCTCGGCAGGCGTTCAAGGAGCTAAAGGTGAGGTTCACCACGGCCCCGGTTCTGCAGCTACCGATCCAGCCCTGCCCTTCACGGTGGAGGTCGACGCCTCCAGTTGGGGCGTGGGCGGGGTGCTCTCACAACGGTCCCCGCAGGATCATAAGCTCCATCCCTGCGCCTTCTTCTCCCGACGGCTGTCCCCAGCGGAACGGAATTACGAAGTGGGGGACCGGGAACTACTCGCCGTCAAGCTGGCCTTCGAGGAGTGGAGGCACTGGCTGGAGGGTGCTCAGCATCCGGCTACGGTTTGGACGGATCATCGGAACTTGGAGTACATCGGAGCCACCAAGCGGCGGAACTCCCGGCAGGCTCGGTGGGGCCTGTTCTTCTCCAGGTTCGATTACGTCCTTACTTACCGGCCAGGCTCCAAGAACCTGAAGGCAGACGCCCTGTCCCGGATCCATGACCCCTTGGAGTCCCTGGACGCCTCGGAACCCATCATTCCGGCGGCTCGGGTGGTGACCCCGGTCCAGTGGGGAATCTAGGCCACCGTGCGCCAGGCACTGCGGGGAGTTCCTCTGCCGGACGGCGTGCCTCCGGATCGACTCTTCGTTCCGCCAGGGGTCTGGGAAGAGGTCCTCCGATGGGGCCACACCTCACGGCTGGCGTGTCACCCGGGTCGCCTGAGGACCTTGGAGTTCGTCAGGAGGCGGTTCTGGTGGCCGCATTCGTGGGCACCTGTCCCATCTGCGTCCAGAACAAGAGCCTCCGGAGCCGGCCCGCCGGAACCCTGATGCCGCTGCCGGTGCCCCGCCGTCCCTGGTCCTACCTTTCCTTGGACTACATCACGGGGTTGCCAGTCTCCCGAGGGTTCACTGGGATTACGGTGATTGTGGACTGGTTCTCTAAAGGGAGCTGTGTTCGTTCCCTTCTCCCAGCTGCCGTCTGCCCCGGAGACCGCGGACCTGATGCTGCTCCACGTCTTCCGGATCCACGTTTTTGAGTGCCGGTACGGCTACGCCCCGCCTCCCTTCCTCGAGCAGGAGGTGGAGGTAGGGGTTCCATCAGCGGCTGCCGTGGTCCGCCGTTGCCGGCGAACGTGGGGTCGGGCTCGGGAGACCCTCCTTCAGGCGTCCCACCAGCGGGAGGTCCAGGCCAACCGGCGGTGACAGGAGGCCCCAGTCTACCGTCCGGGCCAGCTGTCCACCCGGAATCTGCCGCTCTGGGGGGAACGGCACAAATTGGCCCGTCGGTACATGTGTCCGTTTAAGGTGGCCAGGCGCATTAATCGGGTGTCCTACGAACTTGTCCTTCCCAGGTGCACCCCTTCTTCCACGTCTCCCATCTCCAGCCGGTGTTGGTGAGTTCCGGGTCCCGCGCCGGTGCCGCCACCTCCCCGGATCGTGGATGGGGATCCTGTTTACACGGTGCGGCAGATCCTGGATTCCCGGTTGACCTGCGGGCGGGTTCAGTACCTTATCGACTGGGAGGGGTACGGCCCGGAGGAGCGGCAATGGGTTCCGGCCGCCCACGTACTGGATCCGGCCCTGGTTCGGGAGTTCCATCGGTCCCGGCCGGACCGTCCGGGTCCGCGCGTCGGGCGCCACGCCTCGGGGAGGGGGTCCTGTGATGTCCTGGAACAGCCTCAAACCAGGCAGGGCTCCTGATTGGGGTTAATGTTTTGCACCTGTGGGGTTTTTGGTTGGCTTGTCATTGGGTTTCCTGCACTATATATGTCGCACTGTTTGGTGTAAGGTTTGTGCGGTCATTATATTGTTTACGTCAAAATAAAGATGCTATTACTTACCTTTTGGATACGCCTACCTCTCTTTTGCCTTCCTCCGGAGTACTGCATGTGGGTCCGTCTCGCTACACCGCTTACCATCGTGACAATCTGTTAAAGATAAAAACAGGTATCTCTGTACATGCATAGACTTAAGTATTTCAGTTACAATCTTTGTGTTTTCCTTCTTTTATTTTTTCATTCCCACTGTAAAATGGGGAATTGTTTGGGGAGAAGGGGCATTCTGCGAGAACGTAAAAGAGGTCGCAGAGCAGCAAACGCACTCTTTCAACAATGGTCAATGCTTCTTCTCCCTCCCCCTTTTCGTAGCCCCACCCACCCAATCCGTTGGCCAATCCAACCTCAAACAAACCAAGCCTCTCAGTGGTCATGCTCCTCCTGTTGTCCATAACACAGTCTGGTTACTGGTGATTTTCATAAAGGTGTGGCTATCTACGGGCGTGTTTATCCAGTGTACATAGTCCTCCTCTGTTTAGCCCTGGGCGAAGCCGCCGCACACATCTGCCCAGCGCTGAATACCCCCCCCCCCATCGCCTCGTTATCTGCTCCAGAGCCGCTCAGTGATTTATTTACCTGGTCGCCACATGCCGCTCAGGAGAGAGGGCAAAGGAGAGCGAAGGAAAAAAAAAAGGAGAGAGAGGGTGAAGTGCACTGAGTGAAAGGGGCGAGGGGGGGGAAAGACAAAGGCGAGAAAGAGAGAGTGAGAGAGAAAGAGGTGTTCGGGTGAAGATAACATACTGACAAAGAGGGGAGCAGATGGAACCCCTCGGTCCAGATTTACAGATTCTCCGAGCCAATGGACAGAGTGATGACGGGAGGCGGGAAGGGAGGGAGGAGGAAATTACTGTTTACTGAGGCCGAGAGGAGTCATTCACGTTGTGCACTGGCTTCCAGTCTAATCAACAGATCATTTGAACCAAACCAAATCCCAAACCCCGGAATGTCACTAGGCATTACCCTGGATCACGCAACTCGCGCCGACAGAGCGCCGCGAGCGTTGCGCCAACCACCAGACAGTGTCATTGTTGTAGCACGGTTGTACGATTGACATATCCATAACATCTCTACCCCATTGCCCGCTGGCAGCCAGGGGAGCCAGCCAAGGTCAACCCGGGGGTGGGGGGTGGGGTGGGGGGTGGGGGGGGGGTGGGGGGGGGGGGGGTAGGTAGAGATAGGAGGACCCGGGAGGCAGCACTTTCATCCCCGTAGGAGCCCTCGTGCTCCCCCTCCCACGACCGCCCCCGCGGTCCCCTCTGGAATGGCAGGATTAGCCAACTCATCCGTATAAGCACATCTCCCAACTGCTGGAGCCAGTACTCTGCAGGGGCCTCGGTGGCTTTGCCGCGCAGCACACACAAACACGGGGCACGCTCCGCTGGCTCCACTGGAGGCAGCCGACAGACGCTCCCGGAGTCATCCCTCCATACCCGACCTCCCACACCTCCACCAACCGTCCACTCCCTTTAGTCAGGCAGCTAGCTCCTAGCCCTGGAGGCTGTGTACCTGTCAGGTCCCAGACAAAGCCTGCTGTCTGCAGACGAGAGGGGGCATCGCTCTGCCGCAATGTTCCACTGAGTCAGTCGGTGATAGAGCAGTGGGAAAGGTGGTCTTGTTTGTATGTATGCGTGTGTGTGTGTGTGTGTGTGTGTGTATGTATACGTGTGTGTGTGTGTGTGTGTGTGTGTGTGTGTGTGTGTGTGTGTGTGTGTGTGTGTGTGTGTGTGTGGAGGGGGGGAGGGGCTCGTTTTCCAGTCTAGGTGCTAAATGACCCTTTTAATGTCACAGGAGAGAACAACGGGCAATCTCTCAATTTGGTGTGAGGCTTTCCAGGGCAGGAGGCAGGAGCTTGATAGAGTGCAGAGGTTTTAACCGCCGGGAAACCCGCTGACCTTTCCTTGTTTTCTGACGCGCCTGACGCGATTGCCCTTTTGGAAATGCTAATACCAAACGGTTTGCCACAAAACAGGTCCTCCGTGAAGCCCTCGGCGCCTCAAAGAACGGGCGGACCTCATGCGGTGCTCCCGGGGGAGGCAGCGAGTCAAGACCGGGGCCACAGCTGGGAGTGATCTTCAAACCCAGGGCATTTCTCTATACATGACAATAAAAAACCTGCGTTATCAAATCTGGAGAGCATTAAAACAAGGATTACTAGGTCCTATTAATTGCACCAATTTAATTCTAATGACTGCAGGTGGCTTGACGTCCATGCAATAAAAAACTTAACAAATGGACTGTATTAATATCACATAATGTCTACACGAGCGCTTGCGATGCGCGCTTTAAAATCAACACATGGTGCCCTGGACTTTATGATCATAAAATGTATATTATTTTCTTGGTTTTAAGAATGTATGCATTTTCCAATTACAATCGAATGAGCCCTGAGCCAGCCACGTTGTGGCGTAGTTTCTTCAGCTAACTCAGCAAAAACTCCAAAAAGCAAGTTCATTATAAGCAATTTTATTCATTCAATGGGCCACGAAGGTGTGCAGAATGCGATAGAAGGCCTAATTATCTTAATGGAAGACTCCGATGTGCCCTTTGTAACACAAGCACCTCTTCACAGTCAAATCAATAGCACACCACGGCTTTGCCCTGGGCCCAGGAGTGGATCACGTCCATCTCCACTATCGAGTGCTGATGATGGTAATAAGCTGCCTTGGTGCAATTTGCCACACAGAAAATAATGAGACTTCCTCAATCAAGAGAGTGCCATTACCTCTTTCCCTCTGCAAAGTTAGACAACAGTAACCAAACAAGTCGCTCCACGCATGTCCCTCCGGAGCTTTTATCTTCCCAAACTCTCTCCGTTTTTTTTCTCTCTTTCTTATTTGTTCTCAGCCCTGAGCTGGACATTTACAAACACTTCACATCATTAGCAACTAACTTTGGCACCAATATAAAGAGCAACGAAAACCCATTGCTAACTTTGCAGCCTATCAGTTTACCAGACTCCGGCAAACTTTATACATGATCATCAAAGATGGCCGACTCAGTCTGAAGTGCATCTGATTGCCATTCATCCTTACAGCAGATGGCGATCCATACAAAGGCCAAAGAAAATGGCCCAGCCTTACATGGGCACGTCAGCTGTGTCACTGCGATGTGAACAAGTGAGTCTGATTGCTCGGCTCATTACCTCCTCACCACTGGACTACACCAGCCTAACAATGGCCCTCCGTGGCAACGCACTGTAGGGAAGTGCACTGAAACGACTCTCTCCCCGCCCCTGAGGATTAGATTGTTGGTCACAATAGCACCGCAGGGGGTCCAGGAGGGACGGGCGAGAGGAGAGGGATGATTTCACCAGAGGCAGATGTTGCCCCGACGCTTTTGACCGGCCACGCTGTCAATAGGGTCAATATCTCTGTCTGCGAGGATGGGAGAGCCCTCCGCCTGTTGTACAGCGAGCGGCACGAACGCATGAGACTTCATTGCACTGGGCCTGCATCTGCCTGCATGTGCTGCGGATCGACCGGGCGGATGTGCAGTAAGAGGGACGCTTTGGACTCCTCGTATCGGTCAAAGGCATCGACCACCCATCGCTGTCCATCGCTTGTGCTCCCCCTTCATGCAGACACACAGACACACTCACATCTGAATGAGCCTCGTGTGGAGTGGGCCAGGCAGTCGGCAATTATTCAGGCGTCTAATTAGGTCACTCTGCTCCTTGGGCCTGGCGGGAAGAGGGATGCGCCGGACGGTCCAGCCTGACCCTCTGACTCGCCAGCGGGACGTCTGAGCGCTGCTGCCTGCGATTGGGCCCAAGCCAAGGAACAGCTGACCTAACCGTCACTAGGATTCATGATGAAAACGGGGAGCTATCGGTGCCCTGTTGCCAGGCTGACCTGTGATGTTCTCTGGCATACAACGGAAAAGGCTGGGAAAGGGTTGGAATGGGTTTGATTTTTCCCCCAGCTTGCAGACATGGATTGATGGTACACAATAACATGGTGACCCAATCATTGTGGACAACACGTACAGTAGCGAGGTTCATCTTCATGATTTGGCGGAGGTAGCACAGTAAACTTATGGCCATTGTACAGAATGTCTAGAAGGATAATGTTTAGTGTAACATGTAGAACATAGATCACCTCCTGTAACTGTACATTCAAAATTCATTTTAGTATCAACATTGCTGACTGATATTAATTGGGAATTGTGGTAAACGACACTGGCAGAACCTCTGCCTGCCCCAAAATAAATTACTCTAAATAAAATACCGCTGGATCTCAAACCGACTGTGTCATCCTCTTCCAAAACCAGCCCCTGTTCTCCCTCCTCTCCTTCTAAGCCCAAATAAGCTGTTTCTTACCCTTAATTTGTGGCCATAATCCCTCACCGCTCAATTCCAAAGGCACACAGAGGAAGTTTGATGTCTACGCCAAGCCCCCCTCTGATAGCGGTTATGACATTTCTGCTCCTCCCTTAGGGTCCGTCGCTCTCCCCACTCCCAAAATGCTCCACATCCTTCAGCGACATCTCCTCCACGGAGAGAAAGGACACATTCTCCATTATTTCACAGTGAACTTCCGACCTAACATTTACGGAGGAGGCAAAAAATAGATGAAGACGCGTGGACAATTGGGTGGACGGCGGGGCCGGGGTGTCTTTAAGGATGAAAGCTGCAGGTCATTGTTTGACGGCACAGAGGCCTCTTTGTACTGACAAGTTATTACCCGCAAATTGGCCGCAAATACGACCCATCTGAGTCACAGAAAATAGATCCAAACATCCTTGTGCAAATATGATCCGCTCTTAGCCTAGTTTGTGCTGATAAAAAAAAAGCGGTCTCCTGACGCTGCGCCTAGCCCACATCGGCGTCTGAGCGAGCAGCCTCGGCAGCCCCCCCCCCCCCCCCTCGAGGCCAGCGCCGTGCCAGCGACTAACACTGCCTTTGACTCTGATGCACTCTGCCAGTGCCGCCTCTCTGCCAGCTCACTTCTCCTTCCATAGATTCTCATTAGTGTTGGAAGAGCAACAAAGGGATGAGATGTAGAGCGGCGAGGCACTGCCTCTCAGAACGCGCCGCCTATACTCGGCTGAGGCCAAAGGAAGACTTCACGCGTCTCCATGACGCCTTCCATCAAGCCCATTCACGTAAATATATGGATCTGACGAGAGAGAGAGAGAGAGAGAGAGAGAGAGAGAGAGAGAGAGAGAACGAGAGAGAGAGAGGGGGGGGGGGGACAGAGACGGTGAGAGAGAGGAAGAGTATGGCGGGTGGGCTCAGGCAAAGAGAAACAAACATCTATGGATTCATTGAGCACCTAACTTAATTGCTTCCCTAATCGATCGTCATCCTGTGGCGTGGTCAGTTGAGACTGCTGATTTGAGTCGGAGGATATTGATTTGGCTGGTGATTGTACACTTGCTTTGTCGGACAAAACCCATCCTCGGAGGTTCAATAAGGAGGGGGAAGACAGTGAAAGTATAAAGGCCTGCTTCACCGTAGCCTTGACGTGAGGTGCTACACTGTCGACACCGTCTCCGGACGGCACTCCGTCGACTTGCTTATGACCACAGTTTTTCATATCGCTGTTATGACTCCGAGCATGTTATCACACTTGTCAATACTTGCTCATACTTGTGCGTCTCGTCTTGTTGCATTATGGCTGGCGTAAGCGTTGTCCCGGCCTACAGCCGTCTAATGTGAACCACCCTCATCTGATTTCCAAGGTGCAGCGCCATTGCACATGCACTTGGCAATGAGACGTTCAGTCATTTCCATTGGTTTTCAGTCAATCACAGCGGAGTCGGGAGTGTTCCCTATTTTTCGTTTCATTTGAAGTTACTCGCCGCACCCTCTCCTCCCTTCCCTGGCTTCCCTGTAACGACGCTCCGTGCACCACCCCGCCTAATATCTCTCCTCTCCTCTTTTTGTCTGCTCATCAGACACATGCTGCTCTCCCATCTCTTGTTGTTCGCTCTCATCTCTTCAATATTTCATGCCATTGAAAGTGCATCTATTCTTGGCATTCCCGTGCCCTACCACCTCCTGACTGTCAAAACATAATTTTCCGTCGTTCGGCATGGCCCTGGCTCTTCCGACCCCTCACCCCGCCGCTCGGTCCCCCCCCCCTGGTGGAGACATCATGGACGATGGGGTGACCTGTGGTGCAGCAATTGGTGTGAAGGTGCTTGGGTGTAATCCCCCCCCCCCCCCTCCGCCATATTCCTCGGTCTCCGTTCCACTGATGTTGTGACCTACGCCGTTGTGAGCAACATGCGCATGCAAACCTGTGGGATTCTCTTATCATTCACTTATCGTCTGCCATTATTAAACTTTATGCATTTACCGCCGGGCGAGAAATCGTCGACCCTCCTCCCCGCTCTCATTTTCCCCTCGTCTTCACAAACATTAACTGAATCCTTCAGTGATTCCCCGAAGGCTCGCCCTTCATCCATGCGTCCATCTCTCCCACACTCCCTTTTCATCAAACCCTGACGCTGCAGAACACTGCACTTGATTGCTTGGCAGATGCCATTATGCAGCCCTTATATCTCCACAATCACATTAGCCATTTTGTACAGCTGGGATCCTGCTGGAGCGGAGCAGGTTAAACACCCTGCTCAAGGATAACCGCAGCAGACCCCCACCTGGAGTGAGGACTTCTCCTTCTTCTTCTCCTCCTCCTCCTCCACCACCTCCACCTCCGGAGCCAACCTTTACACAGTAGCGGTGGCATTCATCCTGGTCTCGTGCTCCTTCATTGTAACCACACGTCTAATCTCTCGCTGTACTCCCCTCTCTCTCCTCAGACTCGGCTCTCTCTCTCCGTGTCTTCAACTAGCAACGCATCTTCTCCCAAGACTATAACCCGTGACCGTCTCTGGCCTAATCCCCCTCCCCCACCTCTCTATCTTCTATCTTCTCTCTATCTCTCTCACTGTATTTCTCTGTCACTGTCTATCGATTCAATCCAATTCAAAAGAGCTTTATCGGCATCTATAGGGATGTACAAAGGGACAGCATATTTTTGACGGACAAAAGCAAAAGGAAGTGAAAGCCTATGGAGAAGGGCGACTTGGTCACCTCCACCATTTGCTGAAACACTGAACATGGGCAGAGTGCCAGGGCTAGTTTTATCAGTTCCTTTAGCAAACGACTGCTGTCTTGTTGTTCAAACGCTGTTTCTAGCAGTTACTTTAATGTAGTTTAACTTGGATTTTGTAGACACTCAGTTCTAGTAGGCAACCAAATAATCTGAACACATAACCCCTGTCCTCTTTGACCTTCAGTGGCTCCCTGTCATTCAGCGCATCAACTAACAAAATCCTAAAATCCAAACCTATAAAGCTCAACGTAACCTGGCCCCTCTCGACTTTTCTAACCTCCTTCAACCCCATCATCCTCCTGGTCACTCCAATCTTCCACATTTGAGCATTTTCTAGGGCATGCAGCACCCAAATTCTCTTCAACCTGCTTATTTGCAAATATAATTAACTTTCAATCTTCCAATCCACCTCAAACTCCATATTTTCACTCTGGCCGACCTTCATAACTCTGTTGAATAACCAGTTCAATCCCTCGCCTGATACTCTCTGATACTGATATGATTTTTGTCTCCTGTTCTCACTGTCTGTGTGTCATTTTCTGTTGCCATGATCGCTGCATACAATGTGAATTGTCGTTAGGTTTAAAAAAAAGGTGCTACATAAATAAAATGTGTTATTTTTAGACCTGTGCTTTTTAAAGTTAGTTACATAGCGAAAATCAGTCATGCAAGGAGATAATGTGAGAAAAGTAAAAAAAAAAAAAGGGACATGTGGAAAAGAGAATAATCCTTTCTCTGAAAATAATCCTTTCTCTGAAAATTTGGTCCATTCGTGAATCAACAATATAAGAATGAGGATGTATCAAATTGCTAAAACTGATTGATGATAATTAATTATTTAAAAAAAAACACTGTACCAATACCAGAACCATTCATGAATAAATAACAAAGACCAAACAAAGTTTTAACCAAAATATATGACTTACCGCTGTGATTATAGCACAAAACAATACATCAGCAGAAACAAATATGCAAAGAGCACACAGACTACAGTATATGGAACTCACTGCTTAGCATGAAATATAAACAAAACATATTCAATAAGTTATGACTCATACATTCCCCTGGGAGGAAGGGCTTGCATACTGTAAGGAACATGCACAGATACACCCCTCATGCATATTTAACTTATATATTTGCAATCTAGGGAAAATGTCCAATAGTTGAACATAATAAATGTCAGTACCAATATTTCCTTCTCCTGGTTTCATTGAATTTTTTTTTTGCTGTCATTCAGAAATATTTGACTTCTTGTGAAATGCAGAGATGTGATACATTGTTATTCTTCCTGAGTGAGAGGTGACAAAACCATGTTCAATGTACAGGTATATGTAGAATGAATTGATCCAGAATAGTAAGAGCCTAAGAGGCCAGACTAGAGAAAAAGAGAAATGTGAGAAAGTGTTGCTCTCTTTCTCTTTCTCTCTCTCTCTCTCTCTCTCTCTCTCTCTCTCTCTCTCTCTCTCTCTCTCTCTCTCTCTCTCTCTCTCATCCCCATTTCCCCTAGTCACCAAGGCAACATGCCTGGAGGGCACTCAAGAGAGGCGTCATCCCTGACAAAAACAACAGAGCAGGACGGAGTGAGTGAGAGTACATGAGAGAAAGAGAGAGAGAGAAAGAGAGAGAGTGTGTGTGAGAGAGTGTGTGTGTGAGGAAGAAATGGAGGTGTTCTGAGAGACCGAAGTATCTGGAGTCTTCTCGACTTTTCTTTTGCATTATAAAATATTTGTGATACGAATTTAAATTTTCCATAAAAAAAGAGCAAATGAATCACAAAAAATCTGCATTTACTATAATTTTTTTTTAAATAGATCGATAGATATATAAATAGATAGATATATTGACTGAATGGCCTATATCTCTTTTCGGACGATTATTATAATGGTTTCCTTTCGCAAAGCATTCTATTATTAGATACAAAATTGGGAGAGTTAATCAAACTCAAGTCTAATGCGTAAAACATTGGAATTAACAATGCCATTAACACTGTGGAGTCGACTATTGCCAGATAGCATGTAAACCACCAGCGAAATTATGAAGGTTAATTAAAATCTCAGAATTCTGATGACACCAAGAGTGTGCGCGATCACGTACGCAAGTACAAAAACACACTCACACTCATGCAGCCACACACACCCATACACGCTGATATAAAATTCACGCACAAACGCACACAAGCGATGTGCAATGTGGGCGGAGCTGCGGTAGTGATGGACAGGGGAGCGTATCTTGTCCATCAGAGGACGGGTTTGTAGGCTGATGCGCAGCGCGCGGTAAACGGACGGCAGGTAGACAGATCTCAGTGTCAACTGGCAAGTCGAAGGGTATTTGAAAAGTCTAATGAGGTCGTCTACGCGAAAGCAAATGACACGGTTAATCAAGGTTATGCGCTTTAACATTAACTTTTGAGATTGCTTGCCATGTATTTCCTAGCTCTAATGAAGTGACTTGCCAATTCTCTCGCTTTCTCTCATTCAATTTAAGCCAGCAGCTTGGCTTGAATTGTTGTTTTCCCAACGTGGATGTTGAAGTAAATGTTGTGCTATTCTGAAAATTGTAAGCCCTGTGACTTTAAAGTGCAAGGCAGGAAAAAAAGTACACAGCTATAGGTTTGGGACTTTGGAGAATGCAGAAATGGGTCTTTTGACTCTCTTTACGATGGAATTTGAGTTGAAGAAAACGTAACAAACGTAACCGTACATTCGTCAGTCCCAAAAGCTGCTGCCTGCTGGAAACTATTCCAAAACGTTTTATTGACCATAGGGATGTTGTGAACAACCCGCTGCTTGGGACGGAGGGTCTGGGAGCGCAGAAGAGAGGAACGAGGAACGGAGGGATTATGGCTCTCGCAACGTTTACCATTAGCCTTATAACGCTAGTCCTTGCAAACTTGCACCTGTCGCGAGCCAACAACCGACATGCGGTTTATTGGAATAGCTCCAATTTACAGTAAGTGCTTTGCATTGAATTTGTTATCTAATTGTGTCCACCCGATTCCTAAATTAGTACATTATAATTACGTTGTAAAATGTCTAACATTATAATGTATATTAATCGATACTAATACTATAGTCATATTATCCTAAATAGATTGAATTATGTGGGGGCTAAATAATCATCTATTTTGTGTTAGAAAAATACACAATTTTGCTTCCTCAAGTAGGCCTACACCATTAGCCTGTATCTCTATGCATATTTAAAAATCGATGAGAAACTGATTTACCCATCAACTACTGTGGTGAGTCACAATCTGTGACTTGTTTTAATCCCACATTCACAAGATCAATTCTTTCTCATACATTTTACATCCCCCCACCCAGAATACTAACTCTTTGCTATCTGACACAGGAATGCTCAGCATGCACACAAACGTAGAGGGGCAAGCACACCAATGAGCACACAAAACTCCAACATACACCTGCGCTGAGAACGCAGAAGCACCCTCACGTTTTAATCTCCATGGGCTCATATCCCGCTACATCAGTCGGAGGTTACTGTAGCAGTGTGTAGGGAAGCTTCAGGGGGTCAGCTATCTCTGTTCTCGCTAATGCAGCAGTGAGGCAGAGATAGATGTGGATTCTAGTGGCTTTGTCCTCTCATTAGCTAACTGTGAATCCATCTTTTTCACAGTCTTTTATCTCTACTCACCCCCTCCTCCTCTCACTCTATCTGCTTTCCACCTCTGTCCATTTATATTCACCTTAGCACTGGCCTCTTCAATTCTCTCTCCCCCTTTTTCCTGTCTCCTACTAGGTTGTTTTCTTTCCTCTTCTTTTTGCATGGTCTCTGGTCCGCCAGCTTGTCCACCTCAATTCTCCTTCTTTGTTCATCGTATTACCCCCTATCTACCTTTGGTCTGTCCAAGTGTGCATAGAATTAACATCAGACAAAAACAACAACATTTTGACAAAGAGAATTTGTAATTGTTTTTTTGGAGGGGATACAAAAGGGATCTGTCGAGTTGTTGTTATTATTAAAGTCTTGCGCAATACTGGCAAACAACACATCTAACCAGCTCAGTTTGCAGTTGCAATTAAGTGTGTCAGTGGGAGGATGAGTAAAGAAGAGCCATACTCCATTAGACTCATTTGTATTGCCAGCGCATGTTTCAAAGTGCTGTGAGGATACGCAAGTTTGTGACTGTCACAATCTGTATTAGTATTATCAATCATAGTTAATTATTCGTTTAGAATGACGTGCACAGCATGAACACGCCTTGGCATTGTACGATGTAATCATTCATAAAGCGTTTGACACACTGAGGCCTTTTTTTTTTTTACAACACATGTATATGTATAGATAATATATTCTGCTTTTAAAATATGCCCAATAATAATACCAGGGGTTGTGTGGCAAGAGGTGTGTGTGTGTGTGTGTGTGTGTGTGTGTGTGTGTGGGTGTGTGTGGGTGTGTGTGTGTGTGTGTGTGTGTGTGTTTGAGTGTGTGTCAGCATGCATGTGTGGAACATTTTCCTTTTACCACACGGAGATAAGAATCTGTAAAATAATGCAAAAATTGACCCAGTTTGCAGGTAGCAGACAACTCCACGGAGGCTGTGGCAGGAATACTGATAGACGATCAAGTCGGAGAGGCCCCTCTAGCTTTCAGGTCACTCCACTGCTCCGCCGCTGGGTCCACATGCAAGCAGCCGTCAACAGCATTCAGCTAGCTAACCCGACGCTGGCTAGATGGCACCTCAGGGGCACCAATGGGGAGCCAGGTACGGGGGCGGAAGGCCAGTGACCGCAGGCGGTCAGGGGCTGAACTCGCGGGGAGGCCTGGCTGTTACACCCTTAAGCGAGGCTCCAGCCCAGATGGCTGCAGAACACATCCAGCTGTGAGAAAAAAATAGCATCACATGGAAAGCAAGCTGTTGATGCAGAGGCCGTGGAAACAGCTTGTTATGGTATTGCTCTGTGGGAACTTCAAAGGCCGATGCGGCATATCTTGCCCTGGTGTATTGAAAGCCAAAGAGGGCTGACACGCTGACACCACACTAGGAGATCCCTTGCAGCTGAAATAAACGTGATGGAAACTGTTAAGGTGCATGCTTTCTTATCAACAAGGATCATTTCAAATACACGTATCTCAGATATTGTGACAGGAAGTGTTCAGCAAATACCCCCTCAGTGCCTCGATGGCAGCCTGAGTCCAGCCCTGCTGCACTATACCCATTAGAAATTGTTGCCCTCAGCTTTCCTCTCACAACAGTGTGCCCAGCCAAGTCGTTACAGATGTCGCGGCTAATGGCCGAGCGAGACAAGAAAAAATAAAAAACACACACACACGCAGGCCATTAAATCATCCCGCATCTGAGGCCATCTGCCAATTAGAGAGGGGAGATGTGGAACATCTTGAGGAACACAGGGGAACGGCGACGCGCAGCTACCGAGTCGCCTCTCTGCTGGCTGTGGCCCACGCGTTTGCCTAACATCCGGTGTTGGCCTGGCCAGTGACACTGCCCGTAGCTTGATAATTGGGCGCTAGGTGTAGGCTTGATCAAAACAATGTTGCAGCTTCCACTCGGTGACAGAGATCCTCTGCAAAGGCTCATAACTTAGCAGGCGACAAGAACACAAAGGCTAAGAGTCTTTGCGCGGCCGTGGGACGGAATAGCGGGGGATCTTTGTGAAAATGTGGCACACCTTGCCATTAAATCGCTCTGTCCTCACTTTCTAAACAGGATCTCTGTCTTCCAGCAGACTCTGTGAGTTACTGCTCCATAGGTATTATGCAACATGTTGTGACCCTGATTTGAGACCTGGAATTGAGTCAGTCAGGCCCCGGTACTGTGCTGCGAAAAAAAAGAAGCCCCATCCCTGGCACAGCAGATCCGGTGTTACAAAATAAATTATCACCTTGACAAATAGCTTGCTTGAGAGTTGGAGGCGTGGGGGCCCGGTGATCAATGTGGAGCAGAGCTGCTGTCTTACTCAAGCGCCTCATTACCCAGCGGGTCCTGTGTGGGTGTAAGGGGGACAGAATCCTCTGAAGAGGAGAGGGGTTCTCCAAAAACTCTGCTTGGAGGGGAAAGGTACCCAGACTTTTGGGGGAATTAATGAGCAATGACCCGAAGAGGAGGGCAAGAAGGCGGAGATAGACACGGTACACGTTGACAAATGGTAATACGGACAAAGATAAAGAGGGAAGTGGAGGTTTGCCTGGGAAACGGGCCAGGGTGTGAGATTCATAATAGGGAGCTGGAAGGAATGGAAAGTGTGCCGTCAAGGTAGGGCAGAGGCCTTTGGAGAGAGAGAAACACATTGTGGGGACCAGAAGGGAAGGCGGTGCAGGCTTGTCCCCCGATGTGGAGGTAATTTTGTGAATCTGTGGTGGAGGCTGTTCCCCAGAGAGTTGACCCGTACTAATGTGACCCTCCGGTCACTCATGTTGACCAGTGCTCGTGGATAGACTGGCTCGGCCGCGCCACGCAACATGGTGTGGAGGCAGATCGCGTCAGACACAAGCGGATTTGCGAGCTGATTACAAGGCTGTCTGCTTGGCTCAGCCCCGGAGCGGTCGTGCCAATATCGCATACAAATGCCTCTTATTCACAGGCATTCAATTTGGTATTTTCCCTATTCATTGTTCCACACAATCATCCAAAACGACATTAGATAGCATGCTAATAGTTTCTTCCAGCTTTTTTCCCCTAGCTGTTGTCATGAATGAGAATCACTTAAGTATGAATACCACAGATGGAACACTGTAGAATGACCTTGGGTACTGAATGAAGACTTTTGAAAATTGTTGTGTTGAATCATTGATCTACATTTGACATCATTATGTTAATTGTACGGTATCTTGCCCTAGCAAAAGCACAGACACAACTTCAGAGTTATACAAGAGCTTGTTTTTCATCCCCATATGCAATAGAGCCGCACCGTTGTCATACATTCATAACTCGGCACCAAAGTTGTGGCTACAAATATAGGGCTTTGTTTCCTCTCATTGGATGCTGCCATATATGATTCATGCAAATGGATGGAGAAAAAGCAAGCTAAAAGGATATTTAATGGTTTGCACGGATCTAGACGGTGGGCGCATGAATCAATACAGCTGTATGGGATGAGCTTGCTGTACGGTCCCTGGTCTAATAAATACACACCAAGGTTGCTGTCGGAGCAGCAATCAATCTCAGACCATCAGGTGATCAATGGCCAAATGCATTTTTAATTAGATTTTACGGTGTCAGTAAATTGCCATGAAGTATTCCAAGTTAAGCCAGGGAGCCTCAGACCAAGTATTGACTTTTGACAGTGGGCTTGAGAATTGATTGTTCAGGTTAGCTGCTGGTGCTTGGTTCATGCCTCTGCTGCACGTTCTGTAAACAAGACTTTGACAATGTAGTATAATGGCTTCAGGGAAGGGAGGTTAGAAATTGGACTGAACCCTGGAAAAAAAGATCTTGGGGCGAGGAAAGTGAAGAATTCAGAGGTTGAGAACAGTGGAATGACATTCAAAGCACTAAGCAGTATATCTTTGCCACAGAAAGGCATTACATCAGCAGTGGACAGTTGGGTTTGAAAAGCCAAATGATGCAACTACTCAAACAGTGTAATACCACTTCCAAGTTTGGGGAAAAAAAAGATACAATCCATCAAATGTTGAGCTAGATTTAGGATTTGTTATTTTAACTGACTGAACAATACGGGGATGTGGTGAGGTCTGCCCTTTGTAGCATTTTATTGACAAATTCCTGTATTTATTAAGCCTTGTAGAGTGGAAGTTCTCATCAAATATTATTGATCGGATCCCACTTACAAACCTATTTAGGTTGAGTTGGAAACACTCAACTGATTCTTGCATCAGATGCAGTAATCTCAGAGGCCGATCATAGATCCAAAGGGATAGTACTGGAATGTTTATGTTTTGTTGTTTTGTCTGTTAGCATGTAGCTAAATAGCTAGCGAGAGAAAAACAAAATGACTGAAATGAGACATAAAACAACCACTTGAATCACTTTAAGGCAGAACAATTATTGTATCAACCCTTTCGTAAAGGAGCCTGATCAAAAGTTCAATTACTATGGAATGTTTGTTTATGTGTATATGTAAATAAAGTATACACATTTTCTAATATTGCCTGACAGTTGAAATGAAATGGAGTAAAATTTCATTTGATTCTTTGATTCTTTATTGATTCCAAGGGAATATGTAAACAATAATGTTTAGCCAAGTTTTCTAAGGCAGCATGTAATATACAGTACCTTATCAATGCTGAAACGTTTTTAATGTTGGCATCTGATCACTCCCAGGATTCATAAACATTGGCAGTAAAGTGAAATAAACCCAGTTCAAGCCAGAACGTCCCATATGTTAAGAAGGCAAACTCAATGGAAGCAGCTTGATGGGCTGCATTTCCAAAAACGTTTGGAGCCAAAAAAATCTTTGCCTCCAAACAGAACTCTCTTGCATGCTGCCAGACAATAATTACTCGTAACTAGTTAAGTGATGGTCATTCCACGACAGAGAATGAAACACTGTTTCTGTTGGGAAATTAGAGCACTTTTAATTATGGACATGATTTACATTTGATTAGAAGAACAAATTAACTAGGCTACTTACTATACTTACAGTAGATGCTGTATTCCGTGTAAAACCACTAGAATGGGAATATATGGGAATGTCCAACTCAACTGTATTCAATTTCATTATATATTTAAAGGCTGTTAGCATATGAAAATTATGTTATTTATATAATAATTATTTACCCCACGATAACGTACTGTTTAGAACAAAACCAATTGAAATAAGCAAACAATTACTGACAAAGTAATCAATGGATCAAGTACTGTGATTCAATAAATTATTTGGCTTAAAAAGTGGTCATGACTTTTTTCCTGTTTTGCCAGCGCCCCTTCAAGTCAGGCCCTCAATGTTCAATTAACCTTGTGTCATCGAACATGACCTATAAAAGTGAGTGTGATGAGAAATTATTCACACATTGATAAAAGGTTGGCCTCTTATGCTCGGTGATCAGTAAGAAACCAAGGAAAGTGCACTCAGTGGCATTTTGCAAAGCTCCAAAAGTTTCCCACCACCAAAGGAGCGGAACACTTCAGCGCGGGCTCTTGTCTTCATTATCGCCAGCCATGGTTGTGGTGTCCTCATTGTAGTCTCTTCAAGGGCTCTGTGGGGAGGTTCCACGGGACTTAGCTAACCAAGGGTTCTGGGCATGCCTCCTTCACACGGAGCCCGACAGAGGGAACACAGGCCCTTCACATGCCATCCAAAGATATTAGTATTCCATCGACTCCAAGGTTATAGAGACTGCTCTTAACCGGCTCTGTAGACCCACAGGAGATAGCCCTGTTCCAGACAGGTAGAACCAATTTCAGACTCAATGATTTGAATGCAAATGCAGCAACTACAGAAGGGGGCTTCCGACTCGCAGCAGCACTGTACGTTACACTGGGAGGGGGCTGAGGTGAGGCGTCCATTTCCTGCTGGGAAATTGCATTTTCTGTTATGATGGAAATGGTCGCCATGTAGGAAAAACGATCAAAGCCCATGGAGGCACCTTGCAAATGGTCACAGGCAGAGTTTGGCTTCTGTAATGGGCATCTCGCTGTGCCTTGAAAAAAAAAATCTGGACTTACATAGTCATGTTTGTGGGTAAATAGTTTTCTTTTCCAAGCAGACATTTACTTGTAGGTGTAGAGACAATACCCCTCACTGACCACGGCCTTTGGGAATGTTATGCGCTTTCTGTAGGTGTTCAGGACATCGGTCGTTTGCCTCTCTCGTATCATAGCGTGTTCTTTTAACATTCCCTGCAGGTCTTCATCTGTGACAAGTTTTAGCTCCAGAGTGTTTGACAACAATACCGTTATGTGGAACCGAAATTCTCGCCGGAGCTCAACGGATGATATGGCTCCGGTCTATCTTGCATGAGGTGGGCGGGGAGGGGGGATATTGAAAATGGCAATATAGTAATTAGGTATTCCGTTATAATTGAGAATTTGCCTATTGAAGCTGTAATTATAGGCAGGTCTGAGACCCTTTGGCAGTCGTCATCTCTATAATGAGAACATCCAAGGAAAATTGAAATCTCTCTCCATTGCCTCGGCGCTTTCAGAATGACTAAATGTAATTTGACCCCTTCGATAGCGGCCAGCGCCTGCAGTAGTTTAAAGCGTCCGCCTCTTAATGTTAGAGGGAGGACCATTTAAATCAGGACAACTTCAAGCGAAACAGTTCCATTACAAATATGATACCATAGTCTTTAGAGCTTGAAAGTCAGAAATAAGTGGCTGGGACAGGAGGCCCCTACCTGGGGGAAGCTTCTGAGGAGGAGGCAGAGAGAGTCTGGTGGTCCAATGGGGGCGGAGCCTTTTTGGGCGCTCTTTTCAGTTATTTCCCTCGCGAAGCGGTTGAAATGTCCTACACAAAGCGTTTTACCAAGCCTCACAGCAACGTGGCTGTACTCAGACCACAGTCAATGGCGTGCCGTGCGGGAGCTCGACGACAGTGTCAAAATCCCCTCTGCGATATCGGTGGCGCCATCTCTACCACCTCATCATTTAATCAGCTCTCGTGTTGGCCTGCATCAAAAATCTATTTGGAATTCATTTGCCACCTTGATGTGTAAATTTGGTTATGGTTAATACATGAGCTACACTACATGCATAATCATGGCTCCCCTCCACACACACACACACACACGTGCTCACGTGCACATGTTTTAATCTCTGTGTTATTCGGATTGATTTATATGGGCTATACGGTACGTGACTCGTCTGTTATGCGTAGTCGCATCCATCAATGGGGGACGTGCTTTCTCTCTGGGTCAGCGTGTGGCGACTGTGAGGTAACTAGACGCATTGATTTGCCATTATCAGCGGGTGGGTGGACTACATTTGTGAGGAATGCAGGCGTGCTGATTCGTGAACGTATTTCCTCCGTGCGACTAAGACATAGATGCAGCACCACTACGTGTGTGACGGCTCCCGTGTGTGTGTGTGTGTGTGTGTATGTGTGTGTGTGCGTGTGCGCAGAGAGACTCGTGTTCCTGTGAGCGTATGTCCGAGCTCTGCAGTAGTAGCTCTGTAAGTCTGCGGGCCGTTTGTGGGGAAAACGGTGTTGTGTTCATCCAGGTTTTGGAGGAAGAACGCCGGTAAAAGGTAGGGAGTGTGTCTAATGCTGCGTGCGATGGTGCAGCAGGCCAGTGCAGCATGTAAACTGGAAGACAAACCCGAGAGATGAGCCCAGATCCCAGATCCTCACCACGCGGTGTGTGTGGGTGTGCTGAATATCAATGTCCTGCTGCGCTCTTTCACTGTGTGTGTGTGTGCGTGTGCGTGTGCGTGTGCGTGTGTGTGTGTGTGTCTGATGGTGGAAGACTCTCTGCACAGTATAGAGGAGACTGAATTATGCTATGTCAATGATTAAGCGGTTCGTCTGCGCGGATATTTGTCAGAATGTGTGTGTGCGTTCTGCTTTGTATGTTGCTGCAATGATTAGTTCATGCATCTTTGAGTGACTGTCTGGAAGTGCAGCATGCTGATTTAGCCTGTTCTTTGTTTCGGGCTCTCTCTCTTTCTCTCCCCCCCTCCCTCCCACGGGACGAGGCCTGTGTTGTGGGCACCCACAGGACGTTCGTGCATGGCGAGCGGCACCTTCTCCGTCTCCCTGCCGCGCCGTCGTTTGAAGCGCGCGTCGCCCAACCTTCCGTTTCCTTTCGTTCCCTTCTCACCTCGCCGCGCCGAGTCAATGGGGAGTCCCCGTAGACCCTGCAGCTCCACCGCAGTGCCGCGCGGGCGTGGGAGGAGGGCGGGCCCCACCGCCCATTACCTCTCTTTCATTTGGCCAAGCTCGGCTAGCGGCGGACTGCTATGTGCTTGTGTGTCATCTCCATTCCACAGTATGCCTTTTATTTAGCTGCGGGCATTGTGTGAATGTGTGTGTGTCAATGGGTTTGAGTGAGGGCATGTGTGTGTGCGCGTATGTGTGTTTGTGTGCTTCAGTAGTGCCTGTGAGTGAATGTGGAGATGGATGGTTATGATAAATAGATTTGCTTTTACAGCACTTAAAGGATTCTGTGCCACTTCCCAAGAGGGAGTGGGGAAAGTTAGAAAAAGGTATGGCAGAAATAACCAAAAGCCAGCTAAAGAAAGATACTGTAACAAGAAAGAAGGATTGGGTAGAGAGGGAAGAAAAGAGGAGGTACTGTAGATATAAGGAAATGCGGAGATGGAAAAAAAAAGAGATAGGAAGAAGGAAACGAGATAAAGAGGGGGAGGGGGAGGGCAGGCATTGAGAATATTAATGTGTTTCATGGAGTAGAGTGGCTCTTTAGAAAAACTAACCCTTTAATACACACTTAGAAACACTACAGACAGAGATACACACATTCCTTAACGAATCACTGTGCAAGTGCCTTCACAACATTCATCGGAGTGCGGTCAATATCCACTTGGAAGCAATTGCAGTAGAGAAAAATGTGCTTTTTGAAATAATGTATTTACCTTTTAAGGCCATCTAATTAAAAGTTACATTCAATCACGTAGTCCGTTGGACGGAAATGTGCCATCTGCACTAATTGACAAATCACCCACTCCTGTTTTTCTCATTATTTGCATCAGTCTGCCTTAAGGTGCAGGCTTGGCCTTGAGCACCTGCTTTGCTGGCCGATTTAGAGACAGCAAACATTGACTTACTCCCCCAACACACACTCTTTCTCTCTCTCTCTCTCTCTCTCTCTCTCTCTCTCACACACACACACATGCACGCGGAGATGCACCCGCATGCACTGTGTACCCCCCGCCCCCCACACACACACACACAACGCTGTTTGAGTTACCACTGTGTCAGGACTTCAAAATCCCTGCCAGCACCTGTCACTGGCTGGATCCACAATAAGTCGCTGGGAGAGGGGGAGCTGCAGGTGTAGGAGGGAGAGAGAGTTTGGGGGCTTCGGGGGTGGAGGGTGATGCTCATTTACAACGTGAGCAGGGGTGGTGATGCGAGGGGGGAGAAACACCCTCTCTTCAGCGAGAGGCGGTGTCAGGGGCGACAGCCGGATGACAGCGCCAAGCAGAGGCCCGTCTAGCAGGCAGGAGAAAGGAGCACGTAACAAACGTTTCCCTATACGGAGGGTTTACCTTACTGTATGTTGACAGGGAGAACCGGAGACCACCGTCTGTAGAGTTAAATGATGCGGTGAAAAGCATAACATACAGCCTGGAGTGTTTGTTTATGATGGTGGGGGGGGGGGGGGGGGGGGGGTGCAAGAGCAACTCGCCAAGGCAGCAGAGAATGGAATGGATTATTCCAGGGGAAATTGGTCTAATACCAAGCAGTTTGTCCCCAGAGGTGCTGAGTGGTGTTAACAGCAAAGACGGCCGTGATGGAGGAAACAGGAAGAGAATGGGGATAACCTCATTTGTGTCCACGATTGTTTTTATTTGATGTTGAATGGAGTCAATTGTAATGCAACCGACGCCACAGTCAATTCACAGTCAGAGCATTATGGCTGTGCCAGCGAAAAGAGTCTCTTGGCGTTGTTGTCCACATGTGCAAAATATCTGGAAGATCCCCTGGGTTTTGCATCTGCAATTCAGATTTTCCCAATCTGGTGTGTCGGATAAGTTGTCTTTTGTGGGGCGGTGTCGGGTTGCATTTGAGTTCATTTCCCTAATGCTTTTGAACTTTAAATGAAATGAATGTCAATCAGGTGTCCCATTAAGTTTAGACTTTCCCCACCAGATGCTGTAATATGGGGTGAATTTCTCCAAATTATATTATTATCTCTAATGCGAGAAGCCAGAGCGTTCACGGCGGAGTCGAGAATGCCAAACGCATTAGCATTCCTGTTCCGTTTTTTTTTTTTTTTTTTTTTAAATCTATGAAAAAAAATATAATTGCTGTTCGTCAGCAAACCCCCACCCCCCACCCCTGCCTGCCTCCCGCTCCACCCACCACCCCCACCTCATTAGACAGTTCATCAGCAATCCATCACGGCGTGCGCGGTGTTCACGAGCAGAGGAGCCCCGTACGTTCCCAACACGCGGCGGGTTCCCGACTGGGCTCCCGCTCCGCCACCAGCCCCTTGTCACCGCAACGTCTTCCCTTCCGCTCGTTTCTTGACCCCCTCTCCATGTCGCACGTTGCTGGTTCGCTGCGAGTCGGCCGCTCAATACCTGGAATGCAAATGTCCATTTTTCAATCAACCTTGTGTTCATTCGGAGTCGCTCGATACGGGCCCGCCGCCGCGGGGTAATTTCGCCAAGGTTCCCCTGACCCACAAGGTCACCCGGTGGAATCACACCTCTAATCACTCAAGTCATAGAGCCATACAGAGGGGCGGTGCGCCCACACCCCTATGTCCACCAGCAGCTGCTAGAGCGACTCTTCTGTCACTATTTAGTGTGTGAGAAAGGGTGTTTGTGTGTGTGTGTGTGTTAGTCTTGTGTGTGTGTATGTGTCTGTGTGTTATTGTGGTAGTGTGGAGTAGCTTAGGTAGATGGCGTGAATATTGACACCAACTGATCACTAACCAAAGGTTGTGGAATGAACTCTGAAATAGACACAACTGAATCTAACCTCCATTAGAGACCACACTTTAAATCACAAGACCGCTTTGCGTGAGACTTTTATGGAGTGGTTACACCTGAGCACACAGTCAGTCCCAACATGCCCCGCTCGTACACGCTGGCCAGGACCGTTTCGTAGCACAGCAGCCAGCTGCAGCCACGGAGACATATGCACCATAGTACCTCAGCCTACTAGTCGCACGCGCCGACTCTCTTCCACTCCCATGGCAGGTGTGGTCCTCACGTCCTGCGCTGACTGTTAGCACAGGCTATCATTGGTATTCATTGCTAGCCGCTAATTCCCCCCATAGTGTTTTCCTCCCGTTCACTTGACAGAAGACGGTGGGTTAAACGCCGGGGGGAGCCGCGCCATCGCGACTCGATTTGATCCAATTAAATACAGATTTAATCAGGCCCGCAGTCGGCGTGTGAATATGCAATGACTGAGTGACTCCTACCCCTCGGACCGCCGAGAGGATTGGACCCAGCGGGAGGAGCGAGGGGAAGGCCCGGTGCTTCATCCTGACTTCCAATATCCATCCTGGTCCATCCTGATCCTTCCTGACAGATCTCCTTCTCGCTCGACTGGCTAGTTGCCATCCCGACCGATCCTTTCCTCTCCTACCGCAGCTGTACGAGCCTTTTGAACATCATCTAACCCGCTGATTTACAGCAGGGAGATGTGGAATGGGGGCTTCAGAGAGATGGGGGGGAGGGTCCTCGGGGGAGGGGGGGGGTTGCGTGATTTACTCTCGATGTAAACACTCGATTAATTAATGATTCAGTGATTGGATTGTATGTGCAGCCGGATGAGACGATCTGGAGTGGTTACATCTTCCATTTACTGGAAGAGAAAAGAAACTTGAGATGCTCTCCACTTTGTTGGGGGGGGGGGGGGGGGGGGTACATAGGAACACCCTTGTGGTGCCGGATGACGACGTCGTCTCCCCGTCGACGTTGCGGCGGATTGCGGAGGCTCTGTTCCTCTGCGGAGAGGCGGTTATAAAATACAGCTCCCCAGTTGGCCATCAAAGTCCACTGTAACTGCTGTGTCACCTTCAGAGTTCCAGGAGGAGGAGTGTACACGGGAGAGGCTGTAGGGCCTACTAATGAGACGCACTTGGAAGGGGGCTGTATTTCAGCATAACCTGATGTCTGGGGTCGCTCAGGTTATAATGAAAGACTTTTCCGTTACAACCCATGCATTCTTGCCCGACTTTGCGGCGGAGTTGGGAAAGAAGCAATGTAGCCATCGGCAAAAACGATAAATATCACCTCAGCTTGACCCGCGTCCCACACAATAACAACAACAAAACAACACGCCACAGAATTAAAACACAGTTTAGCATCGGAATCCACTCCAAGCAGACAGGCAAGCTGTTTAAATTTTTAACACTGTTTGTTTCTTCTCCAGCATGCCAGTCACTTGTTGTAGTGCCGACAAGTTTGTCCGCCTCTTTGTCTTTTATGTTTCCCGGTAGGAATTATGGTTCCGCCAACAGATCCTGCCCCCGTACCCCATCTCCAACGCTATCATTACTATTCCCTGCATTCCTCATGCCCTTAATGGAAAAACACACAGACACACACCGGAGAGACTCTTACATTTTCAGCATTATTCAACAGTGCTTATCGGAAGCCTCCCCATTGTGTGAAGGCTTGCAATTAACAAGAACCTACTTCAGGAGGGCCAAGTAGGGTATCAAAAGAAGAAAAACCAATGAGGTATCATTTGGCAATTACACCGTGAAATGATTCCGCTTCTAAAAAGGTGCTAGTTTTACCCCCGACCCATGGGACAACTTCCTCCTTTGCCTTCGCCCCCTCAGATCAGTAGTCTTTAATTGGATTCTGTGTTCAGAGAAAGAGTCACCTCACCTGTTATTTTTGAGGTGTAAATGAGTGGAAGAGAGAAAGGTTAGTCTGCGCCCCGTAGGAATCTGCTGTCCTTTAGGACAAGCTGCGCTCACCCCCTTGCCCCTGTCTGATATCTCAAACAGCGCCGTGTTTGAAGTGCTCGGTTGGGTGCCTGCGTTTAGCATCCGGCGAGAGACGGGCCGTGCGTTCGTCTCTGGCAGCCCCACTGTAAGTTTCTTGTTTTGCATTAGCATACTGAACAAACAGGAAATTGTGTTCATTTGTATGCAAATGTGTTTGTCCCCAAGGCTGGGATTTTGAATTAAAAGTTTTACCGTCCCATTAATTCCAAATTACACACATGCACTGACATGGGCTCCTCTTCCTGGCAGGGGGGTCCTTCTTGCCCCCCGAAAGCAGTCCTCTTAGTTTAGGCTGTTTGGGTTGCCATCTGTGGACTGAGGGATGTAATCTGGTCTGGTGGTTTGCAGATTGATCGGCTGCACCACGTCACAATCTCGGCTTAACTATAACTCCGAAATATGCAAAGTCTCGGGGTGATTGATATTGGGGGATACTGTCAGAGACAGGCGCACGGATGCCCGCGAGTGGCTGACTGACAGGTCGTGAGGAGAGTGGCCAATGAGAGCGAGGCGTGGTGAAGGCCGTCCTCTGAGCAGGGGCAGCACTCTTCATCAGTTCCTCTCATTAAAGGACATGAAGGACTCATGAAAAATGCACCAAAGTCCAACCGTTGTGTTGTGTGATTTATGGGCAATACCTACAATCAGGATTGTATAAAGAGCCGTTTATTTTGAACGGAAAGAAAGGTAGTACTTGACATGAAACTCTCTACGCTGCTTGGCCCTCTTGAGCACTTTTTACCGAGTAACAGAATGATCGTGTGAATAACTGGCCAACTGCTATTTCAATGTACGGTACCATCGTGTCTTCGTTTGCACAAGAAAAGCGTCGAAAGTCCAGGCCTGTGTTCACAAAACATCTTAAGACTAAAAGAAGCTCCTAACTTGCTGATTTGGGAGAAACTCTTAAAAATAATGGCCATGTCACTCCTAATTTGAAGACTCCTACATTTTTGGTCTGTGAAAAGTTGGGGGTAGTCAAGAGGACTCCTAAATCACCAAGACCAAATCACAAACCATCCTAATTTGGCTGCTGCGAGCAACCTGCCCTGTAATCACGTCAGCGTTTTAGAAACATTTAATGATACTGAGCTTTTAAAATCACCTTAGTCGCAAGGGTATTATAATCCTAGTAGAGCTAGACAGGGAGCTAATGCAGTCACTTCACCCACAAACAGAAACAACCCAATAACACCGTTTCCTTTAATAACGTCCTTCCTTACATGCACACGTTGGGCAGGAAGCAAAAGCTGTTCTTTCGCTTTCGTTTGCACAATGCAGCGTCACACGTTTTACTATCAGCCATGGTTGCTCTCGTCTGATAATTAAAAGGCTGCTTATAGGCATAATCCGTAAACTGTTTACAAGACGCATGACATGTAAGAGGCTGACAATTAGCTGAACATAAATATATATACTTGACTAATCAGTATGTGATTCTTGGTTTCATGTTTGATTAGTGACACTATCGCTTAGCCAGCCTACCTTTTCATCTTATAAACTTTGATTTGAAGTTTGAATATGGCAACATGATTCCTCCCACCACAGTATTTCAATCATGAAATCACTGACAGAGACGCATCCCCTATTAGCCAATCACTGTGTGCAAGTACGCTCGTTTAAGAAACATT
Source organism: Galaxias olidus (assembly GCA_026901105.3). NCBI lineage: Eukaryota > Metazoa > Chordata > Actinopteri > Galaxiiformes > Galaxiidae > Galaxias > Galaxias olidus. The sequence continues at coordinate 79,405 of JAPMUY010007866.1, read as the reverse complement.
TCATCCATAGCAATGAGGCCAGCCCCACACTTTCTCTTAGTTCAGGAGTTCTCCCAATCCCTCAGTAAAAGTTGGTCTCAGCAGCTTTGTGAATAGGTGTTAAGAGGGAAAGCTCAGCTAGGAACCTTAGTGCTGTTTAGGAGTACTCTTAATGGTAAGACAAAATGCTTTGTGAATACGTGCCCTGTTCTATGTCCTAAATGTAAATGAATGTATGCAGATGAATACATTACTAAAAAGTTAATTATATCTTTCAGGGAGGATCCATCCAACTTTCCGCGCATTCATTTCGTTTTTCCATTAGTGAGCCATGACCCCAAAAATAGGGGACTATATGCTAGCATTGCATGAAAGACATAGAATTCGAAGGAAAATGTGGTTAAAAAAAATAGTTAATTAGAGAAAACGGTGAGGCGGGGGGGGTGGGGTCGATAAATGTTCTCAGCTAAATTACACAGCCCTTCCTACCTCCACCTATCAGGGCCTGCGTCACATGATTAAGTCTTCTCCTCCACTTTCTATCCAGCCCCCAGTGATGGAGGCACCGTGACAGAGCCCCTGTAATGGAGGCCTATTTGAAATCACATTACGGGTGCTCCAGCAATATGAAGGGATGGGACTGCTGTCATTGTCGTAGCGTCCGCAGGGCCATTCTCTCTAATAACAAATCTCATCAGCCGGCAGAGAAATATGACACGTGGCATCAGGGCAACACTGCCTGAGAGTAATCACCGATATCGCTCACACACGACTCCGCTGCAGGTTCATCACTAGACAGAAGGATAGAGAGATCTGAAAAGAGCAGTGTAGCTTGGGAGGGAGGGAATGGGGAGAATGAGTGATGGATTTAGGTGGTTTAGTCAGGATGAAAGAGCCGGAGAAAAAAAAAAAGAAAAAAGATGAGAGTAGATACCGGGGAAAAGAAAGGGAGAGGAAGATAAAGGCTGTAGACCAAATATTAGAAAGGGAGTGTGGTGGGGGGAAATTATGGCGGCTATCTTCTCAGATTGGAAACGGTGTGGAATAATAAAGCTGTCACATTAGTGACTCGAGATCCACCATTCCATAAAATAAAAATTGGTTTAAGAGAAGGCCGGTCCTGTAAAAGGAAAAAGGAGATGGGATTTGTGGAAATGGCGTGGAGTAGTGGATTTAATGGCGGCTTCTTTTCAATGAAACCACGCTGATACATCCATTACACTCCCTTCAGTGACAGATCCTTTCAAAACTTAAGTTTTGGGACTTAATTAAAACATCAAAGACGCAAAGTTGGGTGGAAGCCAATGCTTAATGGAAGTTGTGTCGTTGAGAATGTCAAACACAAAACATTAACTCAAGCTGCGTTTTTTGGCGTTGTTCATGAGTTGTCCTTCTGCCATATAGCAATTGTATTTGTGTGACGGATACGGTATTTTCAGAGTGATGTAAAGGCCTTAATTGGCAAAAGTCTAGAAAAGGCACAGACTCATTTCCTGTGTCACACAGGTCAATCCCCACCTAAATGGAAGCAGAGAGGAATCTGTAGCAAAAGAACAATTAATGGCCGTCAGGTTAAACTGAGGGGATGGAGAATGTGCACGACGTGTGCCGGGGCCATTACCACGTCTCCTTACCCACTCCCCGCCTCCCCCGCCTGCTATTAGCATCCAATTGAGCGAAATTGGCTGACTTGGTTCCTGACGTGTCTTTAAAAACGTCTGGACACCAGGCACCCTGACCGCGCTAATAAAGGCCATTCTGCCAGCGGGCTAGAGTGGCCGGCGGTAGCAGCGGGGGTCTAACGGGACTGAGCGGCCACCGTCACAGCTCAGAGCAGCCCAGGAGGAGGGAAAGGAGAGTGGGGCGGCAGCACACAGCAGACCTCAGCCTGGCAGCACCACCAGCCTGATAAGCTTTAATGGCACGGCCACAATGATGCACACCATGTGCCCACACGTGCACACACACACACACACACACACACACACACACACACACACACACACACACACACTTAGCGGGGGTGTGTGAGAAGTAATTTTAGGTCCCAGGGCAAATGTGCAGTGGTGGGGAGTCTCTATTTACGAGTAATTGCATTTCCTGTCTCCTTTCAGAGGTCTTGTCAAAAATATGAGTTGCCTCGGAGAAGTATGTGCAAAAAGCCTCTGATTTGGCGCCACGTGAAGTTTTGTCCCACATGTTAACTGCAGAAGCGTCCCGCAAAACCATAAAATATACATGAATGTATTTGCTGTGAGGGCACACCTGGGGTGCTCATCTCCAGTCCTTGAATGGGGACTAAGTGCAGGGATTCTTCCATGTTCTGTACAAGTTCAGGCCGGGGCCTTCTTTCCCACAGCCCATTCTCAACCATAACTCACCATACTCCTATAATCACAAATGACTTTAGTTCCCAATCGGTTGTCATCGATAGTGCAGCCCAATGTGCAGCCCAATGCTACTTGTACGGCGCTACTGTGGAAGTGAAGATCCATTCCGGCAACTGGGCCTGAGTTTTGGTCCACAGTTTGTCAATGAATGAAAGATTTGGAGGATCATTTTCAAGGCCCGACAATAAATAAACATCCAAACACTTATCGAGTGTTATATCACCATAGGCAGAATTATCCAGTAGGTTTTTGGCAGTGTTCATATTGAGCAAAGGCGAGAAAGCAAGTTGCGTCAGTATTTCAGTATACTCCAGGGAACACGCTCAAAGCAAAACAACATTTTATTTAAAGAGACAAATGGAAGGGAGAAGTGCACCAACTGTGAAATGTATCCTCATTGAGCGCCACGTGGCTGATCAAAGACAATCAAGTGGAATCGTTGTGGGGGGGCTGAATATGTAGATGCACTCCTGAGCAGGAAAAGAGAGAGAGAGAGAGAGCAAAGAGTGAAAAGTATCAGGGAGGCGGCACTATAAAAGAAGTGTCTTGTTTGATCCACACGTGGCGGCGATAACAAAGCGCGGCGTCGCACGCGGACTAAAATCACTGGACCTAATTCATCTCGGTTTTCTATATATACAATACCCGATGTGGAGCACATGCTATTTTCAGTTTCAATCTCTCTGGTTGCAATAGTGGGAAGACAGACTTTTACCCTCCAGCCAGAGAATCAAATCACTACATTGTTGACATTTACCTTAAGTCTTTGTTCATTGGAAACGACGGCATAGTAGACCACTTTCTGGCGGAACAGCTTGCATTACTTCAAATAACTCAAAACGACCATCTGCCAGTATTTGAGCCAGTACTTTTTATGCATTATAATCAAACAGCTCTGCTTTTATCTCACAGTCTGACTGTGTGTGCAGTTTGCCTTTAGGCTTTATCACCCCCACCATCCCCCTAAATAAAACACCCAGGTGGCTTTGTTTGGATTGGTGTCAGCGTGAGTGGGGATGACAGTGCAGTATCATGTTCAGGTGACTGTGGCTGTACTTGGCTACGTATATGTGTCCCTGTCCAGAAGCCACACAGCGATGATGACTTGGCCCTCACCAGAGGACCCTGGCTGTGCTCAGCACGCCGCTAAATGGGGACATGAGTTGAGGGATAATTCCAGACCCCTCTGAGGAGGGACACTTAGATGTGCCGTAGCTGGTTGCCACCTGTCTCGACCTACACAACAGACGGTAGATTACACAAAAAAACAAAACAGCCAACCTGTCAAATCCCTCTTTTCCGACTCTAATTGTTATGTACCCGTTGGTGGGATCACCAGTTTAATTGAGCCTCATAATTACCGCTTATTGTTCCCACTTATTGTTTCCTTGCTCAATTTGTTTGTTTTTGTTCACGCTTAGCAAACACAAATGTTCCTTTGTCATGCCAATGAAGCAATTTGTGTTCAATGCAATTGAATTTAATTGAATTTAAAAAGAGCACAGGAAGTAGAATCAGCAAAGCACGAAAAAAGCGGAGGCATAAAAGAGGCACCTGCGGACATGGGAAATGGAAAAAGTAAGGAGGGGTTCTAAATTGCGTGCTGTTTAATCATTCTCTCTGGTACAAAAGAAGCGCACAGTACCTGCTGGAAATTATACCTGGTTGGAAATGATGAAATATTTATCCAGAAAGAATACATCTGCATAAGTAGACTGATCTCTGTAACCGAACCAACAGCTAGTTTCTTTTTAAGCTCAAACCGTGGTGAGAATCCTCCATGAATTGGATGAATTCTCTTGAGTGTTCATGCATGTGCCTAATAGGATTAGGTGTAGCAACCCCTGGTCACTTCCATATCATTAGATTAATGTTGGATATGGGCTCGGATTCTTCAATCTCCATTTCGTTGATTGCTTTCAGATCTCCTATGTTCAAAACATTAATTAAAAAGAAACATGTATTGCTTATGTTAACATGCAAATGTGAATTTAACAAGGTGAGCAGCAGTTAATTCATTCTTATTTGCCAAGTATTCTTTATCCACAAGATATGTAATGTAAATATATTGCAGTTTGTTATGACTATCATGACTTTGCTAACATATACCTTGGCAAAGATGAAAGATGTCTAACTTTAACTCAATAGTCCAGTGCAAAGGCCCTTCCATGTAGCAGAGCCCAGAGGTAGTGTAAGCCTGTTCAAACTGGTTTTACACTGGGAGTGCCTGAGGGCTTTAAAACATCCCTCTCAGATCAATACCGGTCTTAACTGGAGCCAACCGGTTGGAACTGGGTTCGATTGCCTCCTAAATCAGGCCGTGTTCACCTTACTCATCAGTAATGACTGGCCTGTAAACACTCTGACAAACAAACTCTTCTGGGCCACGGGCCGATGACTCATGTCGGCCTACGCACATAAATAATGCAATAAAACAAGCACCTCGTAATTAACTATGACGACCGGTTATTGCCGATGTACCAGCATGCCCATTACGAAGTGAGCAATGTTTATGTAGGGAGAAAGCATATAGGGCAACATATGACTAAACCATTAGTGGGCGGGAATAATTACAGTGCTCTCTACGTCATTCCTAAGGCGTGTGATTTATTTTGCTGGATGTTGAAGAAAGCACTGCGTTGGGTGTCAGTCATCCGCCACAGCTGCCGCACGTAAAAACCCATCCCCCGGAATAGCTTAATGACGGCGGGCAATTAAATCGTTTGAGACTCTGGGATCCAGTCAGGCTCCTGTCCTAAAATCCTCGACCGTTCTTCCCTTCGGCCCTCCGTTCTCTCTGGCCCCGCCGTTCCGCACCGCCGTTCCGCTCCGCGGCTCCGCTCTCCGTTTCCCTGGCTCTTTATTGACTGGAGAGTGTAAGGCGGTGTTAAACCAGCATCGACATAATAGTGGGCATTAGCCCTTTGAACTGCCCCTAATCTGACTGTAATAAACCCGGCCCTTGTGCGGTGACGGGGGGCTATATGTTCTCTCCGGCAGCAGGCGTGGGTGAGGACGTGCTTGGAGAGCCTTATGGTGTTGGCGCGGGGGGGCCTCTCCAAGGTGTGTGCACGGCGTGCGGGCGGGCTGTGCGTGTGCGTGCCGTGTCCTTGGGAGTCTAGATGGCCATTGTCATGGACAAAGTAGGCCCAATACAGAGCCTGTCAAAAGCCCTTCTGCGGATGAGGTGTGCTAGAGCGGCGCCCGAGACGCGCCTTTAATTGGAATGTAATTGGAGAAGCACCATTGATCATAAATCACATTCTGCTCCTTCTCTCCTCTCCTCTCCTCTCCTCTCCTGGCTCCCTGAGCTCAGGGGCTGTTCTGCTTTCCGCGCCGTGCCTCCCTCCCTCTTTTCTCCTTCCCTCCATCCCTACCTCCCTTCCTCCCCGGCACGGAGTATGTCAGTCATGTGCGTTGGAGCGAGGCAGAGGAACAAGGCCCCCTACTGGGTCCAGGGGCCTAGGGTCAATGTACGTCTGGGGCAAATACCACCGGAAACAGGGAGAGGGGGAGCAGGAGGGGGAGGGAAGGAGAAGGAGATTAGGAGGGTGAGATTTGGTAGGGGAGGAAGAGCGCCGAGTCAGACGAGACGCACGGGAGAAATCATTTGTAATCGCTCTATTGTGCCATTTCTTCCAGCATTTAGTTAAGTGAGATTTGTTTGGGTTTTATTGTTGTTGTTTCGAATGCTCGGCGAAGTCAATTTGTCGCCTCATTTGTCAAACGCTGGAGCGCGTCAGCGGCATCTTGGTGGTGTCTGTGAGTGGAGGGGGGGAGAAAAAAAGGCTTTATTATTCAGTGCGAGAGAGAACAGATGTGAATCAGGATGGAGGAGATTGGCTGGCCACCATTTTAAATGCGGGAGGGAGAACAATGAAAGGCTGAGGGCACTACTGGAGCACCTCTGTCCCAAATTGATTCAGAAGTGGAGGAGGGAAACGAAAGAAAGAAAGAAAGAAAGAAAGAAAGAAAGAAAGAAAGAAGAAAAGAAAAGAAAGACAGAGAGGGTCGGGCGAAACGAGAGCAGGGTCAAGGATATATCGGCGGTATTCATGAGATTGAAAGTGTCATATGAAAAGATAATCAAAACGATGTCGAGAGCAAAGATGAGGACACGGGCACAGATTTGAAAACCGTGCGAGGAGGAACGCCGCTGCCGAAGGAGAGCCGCGAAGAAGGATGGAGCGAACCCACGGCAAACGGATAAACAAGAGAGAAGGCGCAAAGAATATAATGGAAAAGAGGGAGAGAGAGAGGGAAAATGCAGTGAGAGACTTGCATAGAGAGAAGGAGTGCGACCAGGAAAAAAAATAAGAGTGGGGCAGGGTGAGGGGTGGGTGAGTCGGGGAGGAGTGGGTTGGGGGGGAGGCGGGTAGGAGGTGGTGAGTCGGGGAGGAGTGGAGGGAGAGGGAGCGAGCGGGAGGCTGTTGTTTTAAGATCAGTACGGATGAGTGCGTTTCCCCTCTCCAGGGAAGGGGCCCGGTGGCTTTCTCTGTCTGTCATTCCACTCGTTCAGGCTGGGCTCCGAGGGAGAGGGAAAGGGCACCGTGCTGGCGTGGGGGCTCGGGACTGGTGGGGGGAGCTCCATTAAGAGGAGGAGGAGGAGGAGGAGGAGGGGATGGGGGGAGTAATGCTCGATTCATCATTGAATGCACCTTTTTTCACCCTCTCTCATTCTCATTTTGCCCCTTTTTTCCCTTGCATCTCGCCTTGTTGATTTCTTTCTTTCCCCCTATTCCCTTCCTGCTTTGCCAAACCTCTTTTCCCCTCCTCTGTCATTTCCCCTGTACACCGCTGCTTACCCGGAGCATGGATTTCTCGCAGGAAAAGTCTAGCTATCTTCTCAATCGAGCCTCGTTCGTTCAATGAAATAAAGTCGGTGTTTGAAAAGCGCACTTTTTTTTTTTGTCCGTCGCTGTTTGTCTTCCACTGTCGACGTGGACTTTGAAACTGCAACCGATCTGCTCTCCATTTCCCACCCGACGTGTGCGTCTCCACAAGACCTCATCCATTTTATTCAGAGGTTTAAGCCAACAGTAGCTCCGCCTTGATGGGAGAGCACCGACTGTGTTCCATTGCAGTTTCATGAGCTACCAGTAACATCCACCCAGCCATCTCCTACCAGACCTGGGCTAAGACAAGCCTCCGGAGTGAAACAATCCAGGGCCTTCTCTAATCTCTCAAACAGCGCACGCTGTGAGATGAAAGACTTCCCTCGAATAAAAAGACTGTAGTTTTTGTTCCTCCTGCCAGCGATTTAGGAGCAATCATGTGATAAGGAGCACGGCCATCCTTCTCAAATGTCACGGCACGGTTGCATCGGACATCTTCCAATGTCATCTGAAACCTTGGCTTTCACCTGAACACTTTCTTTCTTTCTTTTTTTCATCGTATTTTGGGTAAGAAATGTCAGCGCTACCGTTCCTCCCACCTCATGTCCCGTCTTAAGGCCAAGCGACAAACCCCCTCTGCAGTTGACTTGGCTCATGCATAGCCACCACTGTTCTCCCCGACTCGGTTATCATTGTTGTGGCAGGGCGCTCTCCCTTCCTGGGATGCAGGTCTTCAGCCAAGTCTCCCACGTGAAGGTTATCAGGGCGCTGCACAGCCCAGACTACAGGTGGAAGGGAGGCGCGGCAGACTCCCCATAGGGAAGGCCTAAGTATGCTGCTGCCGTAAGGGGCTTATTTTTTACCGCTCCCGATGTGTGTGCGTGTGTGTGTGTGTGTGTGTGTGTGTGTGTGTGTGTGTGATTGTGTATATCTGGGGAATGTTCTTGTGTGAGAGTCTATTATTTTTGTGTGTGTGTGTGTGTGTGTGTGTGCGTGCGTGCGTGCGTGCGTGCGTGCGTGCGTGCGTGCGTGCGTGCGTGCGTGCGTACGTGCGTGCGCGCGGGGGCTTGCCAGCGTATGTCTCACAGTAGGTGCAGCCAAAGTCTGTTAGACTAATGTCATCCTGTGGCCGTCCTCCAGCTCCAAGAGCCAACCGCCTCCGTTTCCTCCTCCTCTCTCCTCTCCCAATGTCACCTTTCCTCTCCACTTCTTCCTCTCCTACTCGCCTCTCTTAACCCCTCTGCGTCCCTCGTTCCCTCCCTGTTTCTCTCTCTCCCTCCCTCCATATGTCTCTCTCTCTCTCTCTCTCTCTCTCTCTCGCTCTCTCTACTTCCCCCTCACGCTCCTCTCCCACTGTTTGTCATTTTTCATCATCTGTCTGTGTATTCCTAATCTGCGTCCTTTCCCCGCCTCTGTCTCCATTCATCAAGGCAGCCTCAGTCTGGTGATGAAGGTTACTGAGTGGCTGATAGAGAGAACAGCAGATAGATGATCATAAGGAGTGACAGAAGGGGAGGGAGGAAGGGGCAGGACCTCATCCCTCTCTCTTTGTCTCTCTCTCTCTCTCTCTCTCTCTCTCTAGCTCTTTCTCTCTCTCTATTCCTCTCTTTCTCTTTCCTTTTAGCTTTCTCCTTCTCTCTCTCTGTCCTGTTGCTGTTTTCAGCCCGTATCAGTGTTCCACCATCTGGCTCTGCCTTCCCCTTTTCTTTCCCTCTCCTTCCCCTCTTCTTTTTCCCTCTCCTTGGGGTGGTGATCCGTCCTTCCTGACAGCTGTCAATCTGAAAGAGACCCTGCCACTCCAGAAGCATATAGTTGCGTGTGTGTGTGTGTGTGTGTGTGTGTGTGTGTGTGTGTGTGTGCATGTATGCATGAGAGGGAGTGTATGTATATTGTATGTGTTGCGTTTAGTATCACACTTAGCCGTCCATAACAAAGAGCTCACCAATCCAGAACCCTTAACCCTATCCTCCCATTCAGTTCTGAATCATCATGAAGCCAACACACACACATCTCAGGCTAGTATACTGACCTGCATCCTCGTGCTTTGCTGCACACGCCTACACACACACACGCATTACACCCCCATGGTTCATAACAAGGGCAACACATTAGGAAGAGCGTGTGTGTGCGAGTGTGTGTCGGCCATTTTGACGGCCGTGAGGTGGCATGTAGGAGCTCTTTGCATGCCTGGCTGAGGCCGGCGACGGCATTAGGCCCGGGAATCATGAAGGAGCAGCCAGGCCGGCTCCTATCGGAAATTCTAATCGCCGCCCGCCGCCATTACTATTCTGCTCCGCGCTCCCTCCCCTGCCTCTGCCGGCGCGGGGGCTAAGTCCACCAAAGTCCCCCACCCCCACCCCCACCCCCCGTTAAACCCCGAAGGCCAAAGCTATATATTCTATGAGAAACATACATTTGTATTAGGTGTTGATAAACACAATCTCTGTCTGCTGCTTTGCGCCCCCTGCCCCCCCCCCCTCCCTCCCCCTTTCTTGTGTCCCGGCTCTGTGCAGCTTCATCCCGTTCTGCTAACCTCAACTCTTTCCTCACCCTGTCCCGCCTCAAATGTCGCGGGCGGTGTTTAGAAATTACACATCTTTCCCTAATAATCTCTTCCTCTTATCTTTCAACCCCCCCTCCCTCTCTACTTCCCTCTGTCTCCGTCTCTCTTTTCTTCCCCTCCGGCGAAAGGCTCCTCGCCTCCCCACCTGTCTCTGTTTCGGGGGCTGAAGTCCCTCGAACCCCTCCGCCGTCCTTATCTGGCGACCCCCCCCCCCCCACTCCCCTGCTCCACCACCCCACACACACCCCCTTTGGTATCCCTTCTCTCTCTCTCTCTCTCTCTCTCTCTCTCTCTCTCTCTCTCTCTCTCTCTCTCTCTCTTCTCTCTCTCTCCTTTTCTATCTTCTATGCCCCAGCTCCGTCCTGCATTCCTTGCTCTTTCCCCTCCCTCCCTCCCTCCCCTCCCTGCGGTCTGTTCCCTTACCCCTGACTGAAATTAAAGGGCGTCAGCGTGGCCTAGGCCCGGCCTCCTCTCTCCCACCAGGGCCTGGCCGTACGGCCCTAAGAAATGGAGCCTTGAAAGACAAGATAAAGAACATCAACCCGTCCTGGGCCGGCGGCTCTGTGGGCAGCACCGTACATTTATATATATATATATATATATTTAGAGACCTTTGTCACTTTTCCACACAAGCTGGGATCTGTTCACTCGCCCTCTCCCACCACCACCCCCTCTCTGGCTCCCTGTGTCTGCCTCGCTCTCCCTCTGTGTTCTCTGCCTGTCTTTGTCTCTCTCTCCTCCTCCTCCTCCTCCTCCTCCTCCTCACCCTGTCTAACCCGCTCGTCTTCTTTGTGGCGGCGAGGCAGACAGACAGGTCACAGTCTGACAGTGTGGCGAGCGTCTGCAGTGATTAACGCTGATTAAAGTAGCTAACGAGTCTCCCCCCCTCCCGGTGTGAGGCAGACAGGCTGGCTGGCGGGCGGGCGGGGGTGTGCGAGCGCGTGTGCGCCTGCGATCGGTGCGGGGCAGCGCTCCGCCTCTGTGAACGCGTGGAATTGTAAATCTGTCACTCATCGAGAGAGAGAGAGAGAGAGAGAGAGAGAGAGAGAGAGAGAGAGAGAGAGAGAGTGTGACGGAGAGAGAGACAGAGAGCTGCAGGCGCTTGGCACATCCCTCTGTGTGTGTACGTGTACGTTTCTTCCTGTCAGTCTGTCTGTGTGTGTTTCATCCTCTGTGTGTGTGTGTGTCTGTCTGTCTGTCTGTGTGTATGGGGGCAGGCTTCACGCACGCGTGCACCCTCTCGCTGAGCCTCTTTGTCTTTGTTTTCGCTGCTGCGCTCAGAGAGGAGCGCCCGGCGTTTCCAGATGAGCGCGGCCCCAGCCCCAGCCCCAGCCTCCGACAGCCTGCCAGCGCCACTTCAAAAGGCCCCATCTCGCCGCCCAATGGCGGATCCACCAGCCCCTTCAGCTGCCTCGCTGAGCTCACGGTGCCATTAGTCTGGAGCCGTCTCTCTGGCTCCGTGCGGTGTCGGCGTGCTCGGGCTGTGGAATGGGGTGATTCAGACTTCCACAGGTCCTGAGTGGGGTGGTTCAGACTTCCACCGGTCCTGAGTGGGGTGGTTCAGACTTCCACAGGTCCTGAGTGGGGTGGTTCAGACTTCCACAGGTCCTGAGTGGGGGGCTGTCGCTGCACCAGGCCTGTTTGGCTAAGTGACGAACTCAGGGGATCACAGATTCAACCTCCACCTCGGTTGAAGTACGACCTCGTGAAGGAGGAGAGCGCATGAGCACATGGCGGCTGAACGAGGGAGAGACAGAGAGGAGAGGGAGAAAAGGGTGTGAGCAAAAAGAGCGATCAGAATAGAGAGCGTGTGTGTGTGTGTGTGTGTGTGTGTGTGTGTGTGTGTGTGTGTGTGTGTGTGTCCGTGGGAGAGGGAGTACACGTGGCTCCAGCTGGTGTGGAACTCAATAGCACTGGGCTGTGGCTCATGGAATGGACCCGCAGTCCGCACGCCAAGCACACACTAGTACACGCCAAGCACACGCACACGCTAGTACACTCCACACACCCCATCACATTAGTACACTCCACACACCCCATCACATTAGTACACTCCACAGACCCCATCACACTAGTACACTCTCCACACACACCCCATCACACTAGTACACTCTCCACACACACCCCATCACACTAGTACACTCTCCACCCCCCCCTTCCTCCTCGTGCACCCGACACATCTTCTGCACACGCTCATGCACGCCGGCTTTGCTCCAGTTGTCTTGCGACACGTCTTGGCGCCGCGCTGAGACAGCGTGCCAGCCACAAATCCAAAACCCACTTCATCACCTGCCCTACTTCCTGAAACACCAGAAGAAGAGGAAGGAGGAGAAAAAAAAGGCCGACTTTCTTTTTTGAACCAATTATCTAATGTGTGATCCTTGTTGCCGGGGAGCGGACTGTCTGTCACTCATCTTATTTCCACTCGTTTGTGCTCTCCCTTTAATCTTGTCACTGATCTCTCGTTCCTCGGCGCGTGTCGCCGTGGCGCAGCGGGGGGAAGCCGAGGCCATTTTGATTATGGGATGGCATGAGGCAGCATTCATTACTACGCCCCACGCCAGCTGCTGCACACGCCTCGCCGAGGGCCTCTCCAATTGGATTTGACGCCGAGTATAATGCATTGTACCTCATTACAGACTGAGTAGAGGAACAGGGACATGCCGGTCAGCGTGTGTGTGTGTGCAAGTGCGTGTGTGCGGGTGTGTGCCTGTGTGTGTGTGGGTGCGGGTGCAGGAATATCAGTATTTGGAATTAGGCGCTCCTCCCCGTTCCCATCTGCTCCTCTTCTTTAAGCCCGTCTTGTCCCACTCAGCGGCGTCCGTCGCCAGCCCTCACACAGGTGGCGTTTTGACACGGCAGAGCTGATCTGGCCAGGTCTCCCTCTTCGAGACGCCAGAAGGACCTGCGGCTTGGAGAAAAAGGAAAGGAATCTGGCTGGGACGTGTCGAACGGGCGCCACACTCACGCAAACGCTCCAGACCCTCGTTCACTTGTTCAGAGGGAAGAGCAGAGAGCCGCTGAGCGACGTGTGCGTCCGGCAGCCATGTTTCCCCAGCGCGTTGTTCAGTCGTTCAGCGCACTGCTTTGTGTCTCTCTGCCGTGGGAGGAAGCCTCTACGTAGAGCAGTCGGACGGGATGCTTTAGCCCCTGGACTGTTTCATCACACCGGATGCTTTGAGGACACAAGCTGTCTGCTTCTGTCTGTCTGTCTGTCGGTCGGTGTGTGTGCGTGCGTGTGTGCGTGTGTGCGTGTGTGCGTGTGTGTGTGTGTGTGCGTGTGTGTGTGCGTGCGTGCGGTGTGTGTTTGTGTGCACGTGCGCGCGCGCTTTACGTAACGTCCTGTATGTACCGGCTGCTCTGTCCTGGCCTTTGGAGACTGGAGCTGGCTGAGAGGTGGGTTGGCGAGGGGGAGGGGGAGGGAGAGGGAGAGGGGGATGGTGGTGGTGGTGGTGGTGGGGGGGGGATTGGCGAAGGAGAGGTACTGACAGAACACGACTGTGCACTATGCGCGAGAGAGACAGACTGGGAGTGAAAACGCAGAAAGAGAGACTGAGAAGGGAGAGGAAGAAGTGTGTGTGGCTCTGTGTGTGTGTGTGTGTGTGTGTGTGTGTGTGTGTGTGTATGTGTGTGTTGGTTTGTCACTGCCCGTGTGTGTGTGTGTGCGCGTGTGTGTGTGTGTGCGTGTGTGTGTGTGTGTGAGAGAGAGACAGAAATCATGTGTTGGGCTGCGCCCAGTCAATTATTCAAGAGGCAAATATGGCCCACGGAGGCCCACACAGCAGCAGCAGCTTTGAAGCAGGCAGCTGGCTCATCCTCACTTTGTGATGGAGACACAGCCTGCCGTGCCTCCTGACCACCAGCTCCATCTCTGCTTAGCCCTGTGTGTGTGTGTGTGTGTGTTGGGGGGGGGGGGGTGTGTGTGTGCGTGTGTGTGTGTTGAGGGGTGTCCCACATTATCTGGCGATGCACGTTACTGTGTGCCCGTGTGACTCACTAAGCTATAGGTTGTGTTTTTTTTTTCTCTACCGGGCGCAAACTAGACTTGTGGAGGGAGTTTTTTTTTCTCCTTAAGGGGATAAGTTATTTTAAGAATGGATGAAATATTCATGCAGGCAGGGGCCGGCTGGGAGGCGTTGGTGTGCTCTCTGTGGCGGGCGGAGCTGATCGCACCGGGCGGGGAGGGGGGTTATGGTAAGTGTGTGTGTGTGTGTGAACGACAGCGTGCAGGGAGGTTAGTATGTTACACACCAGGACCTGCTGCCGAGGAGGAGGGAGAGGTACCGATGGTCCATGTGTGTTTAAAGCTGTGTGTACTTGCATTATGTGTGTGCGTGTGTGTGTGTGTGTGTGTGCAGGTGTGTGTGTGTGTGTGTTTGAGAGAGAGAGTGTAGAGTTGTTCTGGCTGGAGGATAAAAAAAGCGTTGTGATTTCGTTGGGCATCCATAAGGTTGGCACCATTTGAAAGGTTTCCTCCACATTTGGGACAAGCCGCCCCCCTCTTGGTCTCTCTTTCTCTCTCTCTCCTTCTCTCTCTCCTTCCCTCACTTTTTCAAAAAAATTTCGCTCTGTCACTCTCTCTCTCTCTCTCTCTCTCTCTCTCTATGGCACACCTCCTAGGAGAGGGGCTTAGAGAAT
>JAPMUY010007866.1:7500-55000 GCA_026901105.3 Galaxias olidus | reverse complement strand
CATTACATAACGAGGCTGGACTGATTGTAACCCTAATGGCCTGGCTGCCTGCTGACCGCCAACTCAGTGACCCTCTGGACCTGTGCTGGGTGCCATTAGGCTGACCTTGCCTGTCTGTCTGCTCTGTGATTGTGTGGACCTGACCTCCCCAGCGCGGGGCTCTCTCCCACGTTCTCCCATTAGCTGTTGGCGTTCCTATGGTGATAGCCCGTGTGGAGGTACAGGAGCGTAGGTCGTGAGCCTGTGAAGACGCTCTGACGTAACGTGAGCGTAGGTCGTGACCCTGTGAAGACGCTCTGACGTAACGTTGCTGTTTTGGGGTTACGTGTCACGGGATGTTCATCTTTAAATGGCCACGAAGGTGAGACGTGCTCGAGGGGTCCGACACGGCTCTTTCCGCCAAAGCCGCCGGCCTCGTGTGATCTCGGGGGGGGGGGGGTCCCTTAAGGACGTCCCGTCACAGAAGGAGGCGTTCCTCCTCCCACGGGTTCTCTGTGTTTACGGTGTCTCTTCCTCCAGGTTGGTGTGTCGCGGCGGCCCACCGACTCGTTGGTTCAGGTCTAAAGACATGCAGGCTGACCAAACCGGTCGGGCGAGACGTTGTGCCCAGACGTCGTCGACAAAACGAAATTCCGAACATTTCTTCTCTTTTGTTTGTCCTCGGATATGATCTCTCATCTTCACACCTTGTGCGCTTCCTCAAACCATTTTGTCCTAGCTCCCTCGTGATGTTTCCAAACAGCTCGTTCTTCCCGTCCCAGTATATACCAGTTCTAAAACGTTCTTTAGACGCAGAGTTCTGTTATTCCTGGTCACAATAACGTCGGCTAATGGGGATGAGCAACCAGGCCAGCGTTCAGTTCATCATCATCCAGTAGTGGACTCTATACGGCGCTAAATAAACCACGTAGTTTAGACTATGAGAAGGATTCTCCCTGCTCCCCGCCATATCTTTGTCCCTCTGGCTTATCCAATCAAGGCATACAGTATGAAAAGGCAACATCTTTAATGGGATGGCCTGTAGGGTGAACCACAGTGATTTGTGTGGGAGCATCCATGGAGAGGGAATTAAAGGACCCGGAGTGTGTCTCTCCCATACCAGGGGGGGTAGAGAGGCCTCGTGGACCATGACTGATGAGGATTATTGGTTTGTGGTAAATTGCAGCAAATTGCCATTGTCTCTGCGTGCGTTAAGTGCACAATCGGGATGCATCGCATATCGCCTCGGATTGATGTGCTAATAATGGAATTTAATGGCCAATCTTTCCCCTTTCTTCTTTTCCCTCTCACCTCTCGTTCTCTCTTCCTCTGTTTGTCCGCCTCTTTCGCTCATTATTCACTCTCTCTGTCTCTCTCTCTCTCTCGCTCTCCTTTCCCAGATGAGTTTAACCCTGAAATTCCCAAGCTGGAGAAGAGCGTGAGCGGTAGCAGCCCGACGCGAGACCGCCTCCTCCTCACCGTAGCAACGCTGCTCGTCTCCGCCCTCCTGGCGTCTTAGCGACCGTCACCACGGGGGACGTGTCAGCCATTGCTGGACAGCCTCGTGCAAAGGGCTTTGAGATCCGACGACCCCCGCCCCCCCCTCCCGAGTTTGATCCCACAAACGCCGGGAACAATTGAATAACTCAAAGACCCGTAAGCCCGAATATGAAATTGATACGATTGGGGGGGGGGGGACAAAATCTAAAAGCGAGGTGCGTCTTCACCCACATGCACTCAAGGAGAGGCCTTTTTGCAATCGTGCTCAAACTTTCCCCTGATGTGTTTTTCTTTGTTTGCTACTGGACCAACGTACAGTGCGCTCACAGCGTGGCGCGGACCCAGAGTACACCGGCCGCTCAGACAGATACCGGATCCTGCCGTCACATTGGGAAAAGGGATGTGGGATCGCTAACGAGATGGATGGAAACCGCCTAATTGCAGCTGTCGAATGAAAACATTGTCTCCTGTTGGTATCACTTACAGCTGTGTGGATATCATTACTGTGAGGACCAACAGACTGCAGGCTTTTGTTACGCTTGGCTGGGACAGACTCCACTTGATTGCGGTAAATATCAAGCTGGCTCGATGCGGCAGGTTGTTTTTGGGGCCGCGACTAACCATGGATGCTGTCATTGTACTCAACAACGATCAATCCTGTACTGTTGTAAAATAGGATTCGAGAACAAGAATAGGAGCATTCTATGATGGATTGAAAGAGTGTGTGAGAAATTTGAGTAACTTTTCCTCAGAAGTACGCTTGAGGACACTGAGGTTGTGGTCATCAAAGGGGCAGACGCTCTCATGTCTGCGATGTGCTCCAGTAGAAAGGAACCTCTTGGCCCTAGCCCTGCTACCGTCATCTCTGCTTTTAGCCCTAGAATCTAGACGAGACTCCTCCATAATGCATTCACCTTCCAGTGTCAAATCTAGAAGCATTCGACAGAGTGGTGTTCAGGGCCTCAAATTTACAATTCTAAACCCTTAACACAACAGAAAATCCCCCTCCAATTCCGGGGCTCTGCTCCGTCGGTTCCCATTTCAGAGCTCCCTGAATCAGGACTGGCCGTCGTTGCAATCGCGGTCGCCATGGCGACAACCCCATACAGTCCGCCTGAGTGCGGCAGGTGCCTGAGGAGACTTTGTGCTCTGTGTCACAGAGTTGACACGCATGAATGTGCAAGTGAACAACAACCATGTTCCCTGTTTTATACTGTAATAAAGGACGCTCTAGGATTGCATTATCAATAAAATGCTGTGCTTTCTTCTTTTTTACTTTATTTCACGCGGTCGATCAATATTGTTTATGTACCTAACTTACATATGTGCATTTGTAGGCATTTTATCTTTTCAGCTATTGTGCCAAATTCTTTTTTACATTGTAATTTGTACAACAGCGTTTGCTTCTTTAACTTTGATGGATGTGCGGGCGTGATTAACTTTGATTCATGTCTGTTCTGAATCAAAGTGTGAAAGGATGCAGCTACTTACTCCCATGTTAAAAAACACTGTCAGCTACATTTTCTTTATGAGAACCATCTCATCCATTTGTTTTGGAAGCAGCACTTAGAATGCCAGAAGAAAGGAAATAGAGGGAATCTTCAAACGTGCTGCATTTTCACATGGAGATGACATTGTTTATATAGATACAGGTTAGGGTGTGTGTGTGTGTGTGTGTGTGTGTGTGTGTGTGTGTGTGTGTGTGTGTGTGTGTGTGTGTGTGTGTGTGTGTGTGTGTGTGTGTGTGTGTGTGTGCGTGAGAGAGCACGAGAGCGAGAGATTAAAAAAACAA
This sequence comes from Galaxias olidus, assembly GCA_026901105.3. Classification (NCBI taxonomy): domain Eukaryota; kingdom Metazoa; phylum Chordata; class Actinopteri; order Galaxiiformes; family Galaxiidae; genus Galaxias; species Galaxias olidus. Next base: position 51,729 of record JAPMUY010007866.1, on the reverse strand, counting down.
ATCAACACGTGTGCGCAGTTGGGTGCATATTTGTATTAGGAATGTGTTTGTCCGCGCTTTCTAGTATGTGTGCATTTTAGACATTTCGTATGTGTTTAAGGAGTTGTTTGTAGGATCTGAATATGCAAGTGAGAAGATTGGCTCTTCTGTAATGTGTGTTCATGTTGGGGATGTGATTTAAAAAAAAAAAAAGCATTTACTGATGTGGAAGACAGCAAGAAATGTGTTTACCTTTGACAATTAATTTAAAAAAACCTGTAATTTAAACCAAGAACGATTAAAAAGATGATAATTGAATGCCTTATAGTATGTGTGTTTTTGTTTGATAATCGAACTATTTTAAAATGTTCTTACGGTAATAAGAATCCTAGTCAGTCAAAATGTTACACATGTAAATAATGACGCTGTTATGGCTGTTCAGTCAGTATTTTGAAAAGTGATTTTCAGATTGTTGTAGATGTCTGATATGTGTAAAATGCCTCTTCAAATAAGATTTCACTCCTTGTTAGTTATATCAGTCTATTTCTTTTAGGTTTGTTTTCCTATTTTTCAAACACTACCATTTTCTGTTTGTGCACAGCACTCCCTGTATGTAAGCGATGATATCTCTACATCTCACACTCCTGCTCCAGAGGCACTCTCACGTGCAGAGACGCAAACTGGTTTGTCTCTCGCTGCCAAACGATCACCTTTCCCCAACAACACAGGCTCATAACACCTCACTCGAGCTCACAAACTTAGCTTCCCCCGCTAAACATAACGACAACGTGGGGAGAAATAAACTGCGTCAACCTCTCCCTCTTAGCCCCACTCCCCCCTGTAGAAACACCTGCAAGCCATTCGTGTCACCACAGATCTAGCTCCCTCTCCTCCCTGCGCCTCTCCCCCGCGGTGCTCCTGTCAGTTTCTTTCTAATCTTTGTGTGCAGAACAAAAAGTAGTCAACAAAAGGCCCTGCCACATCTATCAGAGGCGGTAAGGTCCATGTTAGACAGAAGGTGGTTGAGATGGCCTCTTTGATGTTTCTACATGTTATAGGTCAACACTCCCTGGAAACAGAAAGGGGCAGAATGCAGCTGTTTGGCCTTTTGCCTTTCGCGTCTTGTATATTCCTGTGCTGTTTGCCTCGAGGTGTATTGGGCTAGCCTTCACCGGAGGCTACACTGTAATCACCCCAAATAACAGATTCACAACAGCTTCAATCTAATGTCTGTGTGCATTCAGCTGACATGTCATTTTCCCCTTGTTTGCTCAGTAACATAACAGGAGGCTCTGTGTTAAGATGTTTTGTTAGTCTTTGCTCTCAACAAAGGCATTAAAGAGAGGTTTCCAGATTAAATCCTTTGTCCTAATCTCAGTCCTATATGTAGCTCTTGAAGTCTATAATGCTAAGAATAATAGTTCTGTTGGAAATAGTTCAGATATTTGGGTTAAATGTCAATTGGCAAGCTTTTATTCAAAAAAGAGAGAAATGTTAGGGGCTCTTTATTGCAAAGCCCCAGACTCGCTAAATAATGACACTGTCAATATTTCACAAGGCCCTCCTCTGTGACTAAGGAAGACATTCCATTAGGAGAAGGAGACAACCTTTTCAGCGTGGAACCATTTATCGTTTTCTGAATCATTTACTGTGAGATAAGCCATCTGCACGAGACAGGGGCGGGCGATTGCTAGAATTCCCCAGACAGCCCCCGCAGTCTGGTTGCCCGAATATAAAACATGCGCCTCTTCCCTCAGAGAATTTGTTACATCTTAAAACATCACTGAACTATCTCAATGGCTTTCTTCAAAAGTGGGTGGTACAAGTCTGATATCATTTTCGTGTAGTGGGTGGATAAGTTCACAGGCTTTTCCAAATCTATATATATACGTATATATATATTGTCGTTGAAGGCTGAGATGGCTATGGGCAATAGGCTGAGAGGTCCTCTACGGTCAGAACGCAGTTCTTGCTTTTGGCCCATAGATGCTGCCAAAGAGTACTGACAGTCTGACAATGAAACAGGTGGTGAGTTGAAAGACTGTCCACAACAAGAACTTATGCAATAATGCATGTCCATGAAACAGGGATTGCATTGTAATACATATTTGTTGCGTGGGCAGACCTTTAATCTATGTTACGTGGTCAGGCCGTTCACAAACCATTTGACCTAAATATGAGTCCACCCACCACTTCTCAATTTATGGAACTTGGTTACGATGGAATAGATTTTTGTAAAATACGTATTTATGAATATGAGAACAGCTGCAGGTTACACATGGGTAGATTTCTATTAATATCCTGTAATGCTGATTAAAAGAGTGTACCAGTTCTGGTATACAAAATGTTCTTTGGCTCTGCAATTGTTGGATTATGCCAAATAAGTTTAACATGTTAATAGCCTTGATTCAACATACCTATCAAAGAGCACTGAAAACCATCCTCATTAAACAGGAAAACAATGTATCATCCAACATAATCACAGTTTAACAGATCAATATTTAGATTTTGTTGAACCCAGGGAACGTCATGTGCAAAACCAGATCTCTTATGCAATTGTTGACTTAGTGATGACCCACTGTACTGGTCTGACTTCATCCTGCCGAGCTTAGAGCCCCGTTAAGTCTGGGAGCAGCATCAGTGATGTGTACTACTGGCGTTGACATGACGATCAATGTTTGTTTTCTTCCAGCTTTCAGATTATCTTCCAATACTGGGGACATGATTGGTGGGCCATGCCCTTCCAGGACACAATGTTCTTTTTTTGTCTCAATCCGACATGAGTCTTTTTTTTTTTTTAAGCAGCATGTGGGCTAGAAACCTTTCGATGTGAGTCATTCACATCTGGTTGGAAACGTCTCGTCATCTTCATGTGTGCTCAAGCAGATCGATTAAAAGGATCTCGAACCGGCCCTCCTTTTACCGTGGGTTGCCACGGGGTCACCATTTCTAAACATTTCGGCCTCATGCTGTATCTTTGCCGTTTGGTTCCCAACTCACAAACAGCGTTACAAAAGACGTTTATCCTCGTCCGTTGTGAGTTCCCTCTCCTGCTTGGAGTCGTTTAGGGATAGCCAACTGAGCTGATGGAGGAGATGGGACACCAGGTGTCTGAACAGGCCTGGGCTCAGACAGTAGGCCAACACGAGCCAGCAAACCGCCTAGCAGGCCCTCTTCTTTAGGCCTGTTCCACTGTTTCGGCTATGATTGTATACGATAGTAATAGCCGAATGGGAGGTATGAGACATACAGGCCTACCCCTTTGTTCAAGTGAAAACTACAGTGCTTCAATGACCTGGAGCTTCCTAATTCTCTGTTTAAGAATCCTCAATGATCTGGAGCTTCCTAATTCTCTGTTTAAAAATCCTCAATGATCTGGAGCTTCCTAATTCTCTGTTTAAGAATCCTCAATGATCTGGAGCTTCCTAATTCTCTGTTTCAGAATCCTCAATGATCTGGAACTTCCTAATTCTCTGTTTCAGAATCCTCAATGATCTGGAGCTTCCTAATTCTCTGTTTAAGAATCCTTCTCGTGGTCCACTAAATAATCATCGTTCTATTCTTCAAGGATAAGATACTACTATAACAGGATTTCTCATAAAGGCCTAATTATAAGGTCCATATTAATAAGTGTTATGATGTGGCAAACCATTGATGTGGCAGGGCAGTATGTGTATATCTTAATTAGACAGGCGTTTAATTCAAGATTCATTCCCAGAGACCACTGCTTTGGCGCACGCTAATTTGGGCTTGCGCCAATCCTCTCGGATCAGCGTGCCTAATGCGTGGACGAGCTGGATAAACGTACAGCGGAATATGATCAGACAGTCACCGTTGCAACTCCGGCAACAGGGAATATGCATAAAAACATTTAGAATGTGCAATGTGTAGGTTAACTGGGTGTGATTTGTAATGGCATGCCATCGCTGGTTAACCCAATCAGATATCCATGCTCCCGTTGTTCTTTGCCACACCTTTGTGTGTATTACAGTGTGTACCTTTGTGTGTATTACAGTGTGTACCTTTGTGTGTATTACAGTGTGTACCTTTGTGTGTATTACAGTGTGTACCTTTGATGTTTTGTTTCCATGTTTTGTGTGCACGTCATGTTTGTTGTTGGTCAATCTGAAAGTGGTTATTCTTATTCGAGCAACAACAAAGAAATCAGACATTTGTCTCAGTCTTAGTCTTTATCTTTTGTCAGCGCATCTTTTCTTCTTCCACCGTCTGTTCCTTAGAGGAGACGTCCATCCAGCTGTCCCCTCCTCTTCTATCCCTCTTCACAGGGGCGCATTCTCTCCCTCCTGTCCCTCCTGTCATCTCATTCTCTCCATCTCTCTCCCAGCCAGCCTGTTGTTTGCTCTCATTTACTTCTAATCTGTCCACCACGGCGTCTCCTTCCGCTGTCTGTCTGTCTCCCCGGCCGTTAACCCTGGCTTCTTAGTTTAGACAGTGGCACCGTCTTCCCTCGTTTCCTTTACTGATCCCCCATGCTTTCCTCTCTCCCTTCATTCCCGATCAGTTTCCGTTGTCCTTCCTTTTCTTCTCTTCTTCCTCCGTCCTTCAACTATATTTAGCTTTAATCCCGTATATCCGTCTGACGCATCTGTACAGTGCAGAACAGCTGGGGGTGTAGAGCCACACCCACCCACATCTCCACTCACGCAGTCACACATGCACAGACACAATCACACAGTCTAATTCTAATCCTAGTCTTGGAAACAAATGTAATGCAGCAGATTATCTTGTTTTTCTTGCCTTAACACGCCACATTCAGGAAGCTTGTTTGTCAGCAATGACTTAAACCACAACTAGGAATCTTCGCAATTAAATGCAATAGAACACCGGAAAAAAATACCCCACCACTAGTTTTGTTATTACAAAGATACCATTGAAATAAATATAACTTTTTTTTGTTGCTTTTAGCTTTGGGAACAATCTATTCCAAATGGAAAGTGGTCACATCTTAAATGTCTCAGGTGCGTAACATTCCCATTATGAATAATGTCAAGCGTGACATGCTTTCCTCTTGCAAAACCACTCAACTCAACTCAGTGTTCTACTTTACCTACAAAATACTGCAAAGGTTAATGCCACTAATCAAATTATGGACGTTTAGACTGGATCTCATTATTGAACATTCTGATTCATGTTGCATACCTACAACACACAGTGTAAAAGGCTCATGCTGCCCACAAGGCTGTACATTATGCCACTTGAGTCCCTTGTTATTGTGAAGACGTCTCTCCCTTGACTGTTCCCCCTTGGCCAATCACAAACCCGGGTGCTTTGCCCAGCAGCATGACAGGCAGGAGTCCTTAACCAATCGGGCGAGGACAAGACAACTTCTTCCACAATCCAACTGATTGCGATTGTAGCTGACATGTGAATTAACACTGGCTTTCTATTGCTATCTTACCTAATGTGCAAAATTAGGATCTATTAATATCAGATGTGTGAAAAACTTGCACAGTGCACAAGCCTGCTTTGTAAAAAAAAATCTTATGAAACAACAGATGGATTAAAACAAATGTAATCACGTTTGTTTTTTGTGTGTTTTAAAAACACCTTGGCATAGCCTCTTAATCGTAATCGTTCACCAAAAATACCCAGCAACCTTAAACTTTACACACACACACACACACACACACACACACACATACGCACACACATATGCACACACACATAACATATACATACCTGTAATGGGTTTTAGATTAACTGGGACAGACAGCATCGTTAATACCACTCTGTATCAAAAATAGAACATCCCTCCATTTGCATCCAGATGATCTGGTCAAAATTAATCTGAAAAATTACCCTCAAACCAGATGCATAAATGCACCTAGAAAAAGGATTATTGATTGACCTTCGTTTGCCACCCCCCCAGCCCATTTCATAAATGCAGGTTGTCTATGTTCAGCTCAGCCTTGGCATCACTTTAGGGGGTGCCGAGCTGCTCTGGGTAGATATGACGGGCCCCAGTGTCTGCTTCCACATCCACCATTGACTGTCTAATGGAAGCCGAGTTCACGGCCAGGACAGGGGTTCCAATGGTGGTAGAGTACCGCCGATCATTACCTCCATAACGCCAGCACGGCCAGCTGGGTTTTTCCAGCCCCGAGCTCTCACTCTCCTCTCGCACTGTGCCCTGTCTGGTGGCTTTGTGCAATCCTAAGTGACATATGGACCCTGTTGGCACGGGGATCGACATCTGCCCTGTGTGGCTCCGTGCTGTGTCATGATAAGGGCAGGGCAGTAAGGCTGTGCGTGTGTTTATGTGACTTTATGTGGGTTCTTGGAGCTGAACTTGGAGCTGAACTCTGGACAAGTCTTGGCGGGTTTACCTTGCCTGCCAAAGCTGTTACTCAATCCAGACTAATTAGAGGACACGCCAACCAAGAACCTGTTCAGTAATCAACCGAGGGTCCAGAATCCTCCCATCGCCACGTTTTATTATCAAAACATATCATTTTATACGTCTTCTTTTTGTTCTAAAAAAAAGCATGACATACTCTTGTCATTGACTGCTGTAAAATCCCTTTGGTTTTGGGGTGAGTTCTACAATGAGGGTTTAAAGGATAATTGCAGATCAAATTCTGGCAGTTTTATTTTGAAAATGACAAAATTCCTCCATAGGACTGTGTAGGGCACTACTCCACTTAAACGCCCGTGTGCAGGGATGAGCGCACATACATCCCCTAAATCCCTCTCCTCAATCCCAGGAGAGAGCTCCAGATGTGGCCCTCGCCGTGTCCAGATGTATAGGCCTGTCTGCTCCAGCAGTGCACACCGCTAGGATTAGCCCATACGCTAAGCCCCAATACAGAATGATCTCAAATGGGAGTGGGCCATAGCCTGATTGCTGGTGCCCTGTCCTGTAGGCTAGTAGTGCTTAATGGGGGCCGGAGGGTCTGCATGGCTATAAATAGGGACCTTTCACCTGAGACGGCCTACAGAGCATCTGCTGTCGCGCCGCATAGGCCGACCAGACATGGATGCACGGAGGACACTTACGGACAACTCTCACACACACACACACACACACACACACACACACACACACAGACAGACAGACAGTAACATACAATGATAGTAACACATGCACTTATGTGTACAAACATGCACACCCACACCCTTTTCCAAAGCCGCGCTCCGACCAAACGTCCCTCTACTTTTCAAGGAATTAAAAGGTTCCTGCAGCCCTATGTTATCTGCGTTTCGACCGCAGAAACCTTCCCCAGAAGAATAAGCAAATGAGTCCGCTGACGTTACGCCAATCAAACCGGCAGACAGAAATAATTATTTGTGTGACACTGCAACAGTAGTGTTTGTATCATGAAGTCTGCTCTGTTGAGTTAGGATATTATTGTGACTATATGTTTGATTGCCTATTTTGATTGTGAATTAAAAAATATCCATCTATCGTAAGCATTTTTCTCTTGTCTTTTGATTTCTGTTGTTTCGTTCTCCATGTTGACGATTTGATTGTGTGTTTGTTTGCGTTCACACTTGGTTAGTGAAATACTGGTTGAAATTAGCTGCAAGTGCTGAGCTCCAAGCCACACCCTGAAAGTTCCTGTACTTTGTAAAGCACTAGCCCCCAAGCAGGGACGTTTTGGTTCCTGCTTTTTGGTCCCCGGAACTTAATTTAAACCCTGGTTCCTGCGGTCAAAAATCAGTGAGTTCCTGGGAAAGTTCCTAGTTCCTGGTAAAAGTTCCTGTGGTGAGAAAGAGCCATATATAGGACCTAACACAGGTTAAGTCCTATGTGTGCCACACACACACACACACACACACACACACACACACAGATAAGGACACACACATTCATAGGATGTAAGGCATCTCGAGCCCTCAGAGCCCTGTCCCTGTAATAGGAGTTTGAAACTGCATTTTGATTTCATTAGGTTTCCTTTTCTCTTTTTAGGGTAGAACAAAACAAGCCTGGCTTGCCAACAGTGCTGTTGCACGACTCGACCAGGATCCCTGAAACAACATGGAACACCTCGATGCGGCTCTGTAGCTCTGTGCCTCTGCTCACAAAAGCCTTCCGCCGCACACGTGACGCTTTATGGCAATTCTCTCACTGAGTTACCTTGGTTGTCCAATGGGGCCTCTCAAAGCGCACAACGACGACGAGCGCCTCGGCAGACGAGCCCTTTCTCACGTCTCTCACGTCCAGTCGCTCCGGTGCGAATCCCGCCACGCATGCTCAGCAGTGCGTCTCGCGCACTCGTAACACAAGCCTCCAGTCCCCACGCAAACACGTTTTGTTTTTCAAGGACTGCATTCCCCCCCGCCGGAGGAGCCGGCCACAAAGTCGGTAAGTGTCCATGCATATTCATGGCCATGGCAATGTATTGTGAGGCCTAAAGAGAGACACAGAGGCACACAACGGCCCCGACTTTCGTGGCTGAACCGCAGAGGCTGAGAGACACAGAAATGCATTTTGCAAGAGGTTTCAGTGGGGGCCGAGTGCATAGGTAGATTCAGACAATAATAGCCGTGTAGTGCCAGTGGGGGTATGAGGCAGCAGCATGGTTAGGGATGATAACTCAAAGACATCGTAGAACGCACGGAGCCCCACAGGGCAGCACCTGCCTGTTACAGGCAAGAACGCACACGGGTCGTTCCCCAACGTGCACATGGACAACTACACACAAAGATACACCACCCAGAACACACACACACACACACACACACACACACACACACACACACACACACACAAACACACACACTGTTTGGGCTGCTGTTGCTGCTGTGGCAGGGCAGAAGCGAGGAGAGTGGTGGGCCTCACTGGGGCTAAAGGGGAGTCTTTGTTCCCCTTTCATGGGGCTCCGCTCTCCTCTGATGATGGGCCCATTGTCCTGAGCCTCCACTGGACCTGCACCATTCAGCTCCTCTGGATAAAGGAGCCCTTTCAAACCTCCAGCCTGCCAGAGAGGGAGTGAGACGGGGAAAGAAAGGCCAAGAGATGGGAGAGTGGGAAGCCAAAGAAGATGGAGGAAATATGAAGAAGAAGTGGCGATGGTTGCAGACGGAGGGTGGGGGGAAAGATTGGGAATTGTAAGAGATTAACGGGAGTGATCTTGGGGAGAGACCCCAGATGAAGGGAGAGGTAAAAAGCAATGTGACAGAGAAGAAGGAGAGGGAGCTTGAAAGGGAAACGGGAGAGGAGGAGGTGGAAGATTGGAGCGACGGATGAATGTGAGGTGAACACAAGTCACGGAGGAAGACAGAGAAAAGAGAAGGGATTGTCGCCTTCTGAGAAGCTGGCTTCAGGGGCAGACTTTGCCCTCCGTGCTCGGCTTCTCCTGGCCCCTGAGCGTAGTGCTGTTATAACGCCATCGTCTGAAAACAACGGGCACCCGAACCTACAGCCAGCCAGCCAGCCAGCCAATCAGTTACATTCACATGCCTCTGGCCCTCCTGCATTTTGAACAGTGCAAATCCAACAATCCCAACGCTTCGTGTAACCTTCAGCAAAGACGGCTGGATAAACTGTCAAAAAGCCGAACAAAAAATAGCACAGGTTTTGTCTGGACTTTTTATTCTGGTAACAACTCGGGGCGAGCTTTGTGCAGGCCTTAATGAGTGTTGGGATCAGCCTTTGACTCGCAGGGCTTTTGGCTCACACTGAAGCGAACGATGCTTACATAATCGCGCCGAGTAATTTATTTATCACGGGTAACCATGCAACTGAAACAAACAGGATGGTCTGAGAAAAGGAGGAAGAGCAGGGCGAGGAAGAAAGAGAGAGCGCAAGCTGTCACGAGGACTCTGCTGAGAAGGTCACAGAGGGCTCAGTCATCGTTTCCTCCGTGGCTTGACCTCCGGGGCAGCGGGCTCCGCTCCTCTCCTCTCCTCTACGCGCTTTCTCTTTTACGGTCCGGGTGGGGTTAGGGCACGCTAGCCGTTAGCCGTGGCTAGTACAGGAAGTCTGAGATTACAGCCACAGATTAGAGGGCGATGGCGATTGGGATGCAGCTGATCCGAGTCTCAGAGAGTTAACAATCCACAACGGATGTGTCCTACGTTTGACATGCAGGCCGGAAACAAACCTGATCTAGAGCAATCCATCAGGAGATTATTGTTATTTTTAAGTCAAATCTTTGCTGAACCTGTTCACACAACTACTACTACTACTACTACTTACTAAGTGTGCTATTTTTGATGGTGTGATGTGCAATGTTCCAATTATCGGGGTATCACACTTCTCACCCTACCTGGGAAAGCTTATGCCAGGGTGTTGGAAAGAAGACTCTGACCGATTGTCGAACCTTGGATCCAGGAGGAGCAATGCGGATTCTGTCCTGGTCGTGGAACAGTGGACCAACTCTTTACCCTTGCGGGGCTTTTTGGGGGGGCATGGGAGTTAGCCGATCCAGTCTACATGTGTTTTGTGGACTTGGAGAAGGCCTACAACCGTGTCCCCCTGGGAGTCCTGTGGGGGGTACTGCGGGAGTATGGGGTACCGGTGCCGTTGCTACGAGCCCTTCGGTCCCTATATAACCGGAGTGGGAGTTGTGTCCGTATACTCGGCACAAAGTCAAATGCGTTTTCAGTGGGTGTTGGACTCTGCCAGGGCTGCCCCTTGACACCGGTTCTGTTTGTGATTTTCATGGATAGAATCTCAAGGCGTAGCCGGGGGAAGGAGTGTGTCCAGTTTGGGGACCTCAGAATTGCTTCTCTGCTTTTTGCAGATGATGTGGTTCTGTTGGCTTCTTCAGACTGTGACCTTCAGTATGCACTGGAGCGGTTTGCAGCTGAGTGTGAAGCGGTCGGGATGAGAGTCAGCACCTCCAAGTCTGAGGCCATGGTTCTCTGTCGGAAAACGGTGGAGTGCTCTCTCCGGGTTGGGATTGAGATGCTGCCCCAAGCGAGGGAGTTCAAGTATTTTGGGTTCTTGTTCACGAGTGAGGGAAAAATGGAGCGTGAGATTGACAGGCAGATTGGTGCAGCATCAGCAGTAATGCGGGCGTTGTACCGGACCGTCGTCGTGAAGAAGGAGCTAAGCCGAAAGGCGAACCTCGCGATTTACCAGTCGGTCTGCGTTCCAACCCTCACCTATGGTCCTGAGCTTTGGGTTGTGACCGAAAGAATAAGATCGCGAGTACAAGCGGCTGAAATGTGTTTCCTCCGTAGGGTGGCTGGGCTCAGCCTTAGGGATAGGGTTAAGAGCTCGGTCATCCGGAGGGAGCACGGAGTAGAGCCGCTGCTCCTTCGCGTCGAAAGGAGCCAGATGAGGTGGTACGGGAATCTGATTAGGATGTCTCCTGGGTGCCTCCCGTTGGAGGTTTTCCGGGCACGCCCTACTGGTAGGAGACCCCGGGGTAGACCCAGAACACGCTGGCGAGATTATTTATCTCGTCTGGCCTGGTAACGCCTCAGGATCCTCCAGGAGGATCTGGAAAGCGTTGCTGGGGATAGGGACGGCTGGAATACCCTGCTGAGCCTGCTGCCACCGCGACCCGGCCCCCGATAAGCGGCGGAAAATGGATGGATGGATGGATAAATGGATGTGCAATGTGGATTAATGTGCTATTTTGGTGTACCTCCTGACGTACACAAACAGTGGCCATGAGTAAGCCCTGTGAAATGACTGGCACTCATAACGCATCATGGTTAGTGTGCAACTGTTTATTTCTGCTACTCAAGGCTCTATAACGATTTTATCTTTAACGTATTAAAATAAAGAGTTGCTGACAGGGAACATAACTGGGAAACTAATATACCTTGTGACACGGCCAAGCGCTCTAAATGCACATTTCCAACTTCAACTGTCTCGTTTGATTTATGGCCTACAGGTTGTCACACCTGTAGGAGACGCTCTGCCTAGCGGTTGAACAGCAAGCTTACCCACGTCTGATGTGTCACAGCGAATAAAGTGATCTTTTCTACGGAGGTCAGTGTGTTGGGTGAGGATGAAAGAAGCTTTGAGAAAAGCTACCCAGAGAGAATTAGTGCAGAGCAAGAGCCGTGACCTGTCTCCACACCAGAGTGCAGAGTAAAGACCTAGACTTAAGCATGGATATTCTGTGTAAGTGGATGGGATCGTGCAGAGTTGCAAAATAGATTTAACAGGTATCTAGAATAGAACTTAGTAATTATGTGAGTATATAGACATGCCAAATGACAGCATTTACACAAGCGCACACACACCAACGCTCACACAAGCACACTCACACACACACACACACACACACACGCGCGCATATGCATGAACTGAAACAAATATGTGTTCTTGCTCTCACAAAAACATATGGCACTTGACTCTCACATGCGCTCTCTCTCTCTCTTTATCTTTCTCTCACTCGTCACACACAACAGTCACATTTGTGAATGGAGAGCTGTGCGCCGCCGATCCTCAGGTCCTGGTGGTAATTATAGGAGGAGGAGGAGGAGGAGGAGGAGGAGAGGGAGACAGGAAGAGGTGAACTGAGTGGAGAGAAGCCACAGGCAAGACGTGTTGTTAGAGGGCACATGGTGCTGCTCGTGACATCCATCCACACACAGCTACAGGCCAGAGAGAGAGAGGAGGGGGGGGGGGGACTCAGAACGAACGGAACAGAGAGGAGGAGAACAGAAGAGAGAAGAGAGCAACAGGGAGAGAGAGAGAGAGAGAGAGAGAGAGAGAGAGGCCAAATAGAACAGAAAGAGGAGAGGAATGAAATGGAAACTAAACGGAAATAAGTGGATTACAACGCATAAAGCACAGGACAAGCATGAGTGCAGTAGGACTGAAACACAAGAGGAAAACACACATGTAAAGAGAAAGAAAAAGAGAGAGAGAGAGAGAGAGAGAGAGAGAGAGAGAGAGAGAGAGAGAGAGAGAGAGAGAGAGAGAGAGAGAGAGAGAGAGAGAGAGAGAGAGAGAGAGAGAGAGAGAGAGTGAGGAGGCCATAGGAGAAAGGCGGAGCAGGAGGGGCAGGCTTAGTACAAATTCGGAACCACACAAGCCGACCACACGCTGAAAGACTGTAATTTGACTTCTCCCAGAATAGAGAGTCAACTAGGAAGGGAGTGGGACAGAATAACATCAACTCTTTACCAGCACGCAACAACACAAACACACCCCGCAGGCTGTGACTCACACCAACACACACACACACACACACACACACACACACACACACACACACACACACACACACGTTTCTGAACACACTTTACATCAAGGGGATGAGAACTGGTCCTACACTACCCCCTCCCACCTGCAGAAGGGGATCGTGCATTTTGGTTGCACCCGCCATCCATTCCGGGTCTCTGTGCCCGGCACTTCTATTGTAGCGGCGCAAGCTCTCTGCTCTGTACTGCGCCTGAGGCCCCCCCCCCAAGCTCTCTGCTCTGTACTGCGCCTGAGGCCATTTGGGAGCCTCCACGGTCCAACCCCCCCCCCCCAATCCCTCAGCAACCCCCCTTGCTATCCCCAGTTAAAGTCTGACAGTCGCACCGCAAAGAGAGCACAACCGAGGCCTTTCCAGAAGGCTGGAGGCACCGCGCCGTCCTCCGTGTGCCATGTGGTGCCTTATAGGAGCAGGTCAGTCAGAAGAACTGGGTCAGTCGTTTTGAGATGAAGTGGGTCTTCCAGCGTGCCGCCGATGGCCACGGGGCGACTGCGTACTGAGCGCGCCGCTCTGATTAAACACAGTTTTTTCTCCTCAGGACGGCCTCCCTGCAGACCTAGACGGGGGCTTTATGGAGGCGTCTCGTTGAGGGTGAACGGAGGAGGAGGCTTCACGAGGCTGGAGCCAGCAGAGAGGGGGGTCTGGTCTGGTGGGCACGGCCGTCCACTCTCCCAATGTGGCCGCTGCTTCTTCGTCGCTCTCGTTGGGCGTCTTAAGCCCCCCCCCCCCCCCCCCCACCCGCCCATGGCGTGCTGGTCATGAAGCCGTAGACGCTGTCTCATGGTGACTCAACGACAAACTCCCCCAGTGGAGGAACAATCCTCCTCTCCTCTGAATTTCTGAAGCCTTGCGGCGTCATGCCTGGTTGTTGGTTTTGGGGTTTCCTGAACTTTAGCTGCAACGCGTGACGTTCCGTTTACTTGTTAAGTGTTTTGTGCTGTTGGACCCCATCCAGCACATCTGTGGCCTTCCCCTTTCATTAGGAAAGGCAAGCCACCTCACGTTGGAACACGGGCACTGGCTGCCTGACTCCCCACCAGCTCCGGCCAGTGATCCCCTTGTTTAGCTCAATTCAATTATAGAACCAATGTTCTTCATCGTCCGCGGACAAGCCCGAGGGCAACGCGTTGTCATGAGCGACAAGGCTCTGTTGTCAGGACGAGTCGAGGGGGACGGGTTTGACGGCGCTGTTCCGCGCAGCGCCAGGGACCTTGTCGACGGCCACGGCACAGACAGGAACAATCTGCGGCCGGGGGTCTTCCGTCCTCCGCTTCCCTTGTCGCGGCTCATTTTCCACGTCTGTTGAGCGGAGGTGGTTGGCGCGCTGCTCGTCGCCGTGCGTCCCATCGATGCGCTGAGATCTGCTGCCGTTCGCGTTGTTGTGGTGAGCACGTCCCCCCGGCAGAGCGTGAGTCCCCGGTGGATTTGAAAGGTGGACGTGTGGGAACGGGCTCTCCATACGTGTCATTCCTTTTTGAATGTCAGGCTGATGCAAGGGATCCGTGCATGCACCTATCGCACAATGACGGGTCGCTACATGTCTTAACCTCGAAAAATCAAACCATGTTCCCCAGGCTCTAAGGCACAGCCTAAAGTGCCATTGTTCGGTCTGTTTAAATATTGGCAGACAGGTTTGTTTTTTTGAGTGCCGTTATAATCCTGAAAAGTATCTTGGGCCCAATATCAGGCTAATCCGGTTTGATCCAGGGAACTCCCACGGCATTCTCCTCCTCTCCGCGTGTGCAGTTATGAAAAGGTCTCCATAAGAGATTGCAATCAGCTGGCTCAGGTGTGTTTGTTCTGCCATTAGAAGGGCTCGGGGATAATATTCACACCTGCCAAACAGACTCAAGCATGCACACATTGAACGCACTGACACACAACCCTAACCCCCGTGCACAGGCACACACAAACGTTACGTCTAGGACACACTGTACACACTATACACATGTGACTGAGATTCACACTATCGGACTTCAAACCCACCCACAGCTCACTAATCAGTGTGAGTAGGAACACCTTGGCACGTTGTATCAGTGCATTTCTTTCTCTTCTGTTTCTGCGGAGAAAAGTGTGTAAACATTACTAAACACATATGAACTCTGGCTGTCGCATTGTCCCATTGGAGAGCCACGGGCCGACTGAAGCGATAAACCGCCATTCAAATCAAATCAAATCGCCAGCGCTTATCACTGGCTAGATCTCATCTCATACCCAGGCGTCGGTCCCAGATTGAGAGTTCAAAGGTCACCCTGGAGGCTAGCCCGAGAGTTCCTCCAGGGGTTGCGGAGCGTGCAGCGGCCAGCCTTTATCTTTGTCCTGCCCGGTGGTCAAAGACTGCGCTGCAGATGACCGCTGGCCGTTGGAAAACCTCCATTAACAGAGCTCTTGGAAAATCTCCATTGACAGATTAGTACAGGATGGGTACTATAGCAGGATGGGTACTATAGCGGGGTGTGTGGAAGGGCTTTTCCGAGCGGACTCCCCCATTGATTTATCCATAATCTTCTCTCTCTCTCTCTCTCTCTCTCTCTCTCTCTCTCTCCATCTCTGCACAGCCATCTCCTAAAAGCTTTAACCCCATTTTCCCCTCTGCATATTCTCCGTAACGTCAATAGCGTTTAGAGCAGTTTAAAGAAATGCTAATGTTCTGCAAGCCTCAGGGCAACTGTCCAAAACAATGGCAGCTCCCATTCGGGGAAAATTATTTTTAATTGACGCCTCATCCTGGTAACTGACAGTTTGTTTTCTCCTCGAATGCTCCACTGCAAACCCACCGACCCTTTTAGAGGGGAAGTTTGACCTCCATGCATTTGTCCGTTTTTCTCTGGATGGATATTATGAGAAAAAAGAGAGGTTACTTTAGGTTTGAATCATTTGGTGACCTTTGTTTTCCTCTTGCTGACACATTTTGCCCATTTGTTTAGATATTCTGTTCCGTTTTGATGCTCTGTCTTTTGTATGTGGCATTGTACTGAGGGTGTTTGGTTTCAGCATTTGTCATGTGGTCAGCGCTCACACGAAAGGCCATGTGGTAAAGAGACTGGCTGAATGGCTGGTGGCTTCATGGGTCCCCCGGGCCCCCGCCTGGCTCTTTTGTTTGTGTCTAAGCAGTAGAATGCGTCTCCAGGATTCTAGGATGCCACCTTGTTCACTCCGGCTTTTCCCTGGGAGCTCGTCAGTCTGTCTGTGTGTTTGTTTTGGGAGAGACCTGGGAATGGCCGCGCTCCGCTCGGGATCGGCCCTGAGGCAGACGGAGGGACATGCCAAAAGCCTGACCGAGAGAGACAAAAAACACGACGGAGGACAAGAAAAGGAAGGAGCAGAGATGGGGAGTGGAGAGAGACAGGGCCCCTGACCTGACCACACTGACACACACTCGGGTCGCTCTTTCTCCCTACCGGCTGGGCCCTGCGGTCGGAGTCAGAGAGGACACAATCACACACATATACTTATCTACGTCCGCTGGCGATGAGGACATACTTGGCTTCTGTTGTGTGTGTGTGTGTGTGTGTGTGTGTGTGTTTGTGTCCTTGTGAACTACCTTGTGAACATGCTGTGCAATACATCGGTCCCCCTTTTCATCCAAAGCAATTTTTAAGTGAACTAATGTAAAGGCGTCTCTATCTGTTTTCCTTTGAGCGTGTGTGTTTGTGTCGCATGAGCGGGTGCCCCTAACCTATGTGTGTGTGTGTTTGTGTTTGTACGCATGTGTGTTTCTGTGTGTGTGTGTGTGTGTGTGTGTGTGTGTGTGTGTGTGTGTGTGTGTGTGTGTGTGTGTGTGTGTGTGTGTGTATGTGGGGGCATGTGTATGTGACCTATCTGCAAACACTTATCCAAGTTGATCCCAACTCGTATAACTACCAATAAGTGCTGAAAGGTGCAACAGTTGGCTATAACCCCCCTCACCCCGACCCCTCTTAAAGAAAGAAAGGTGCCTTTCCACAACCCCCCTTGCTCTGAAGCAGCCCCTGCTCCCACTAGCCAAGAGAGCCTGACTGTTTCCCAAAGCAGCTGTCTCCTCAAATAGACGTGGGGCCGCTAACCGGCGTTGTGGGCACCCAGTGTTTTCAGAGCGGGGCCTCTGCCGCTGCTGACTGGCCCTCCCACGCACTATTTTTATGCCAGCTGTGGAGTTCCGACGTTAGACGGCAAGGCAAGAGAGAGGAGCAGAACAAACATCCAAACTGGTCAAAGAGTCATGGAGGGAAAGTTCCCTCTAGACACAGCTCTATGAGTCAATGGATGTGTGTGTGTGTGTGTGTGTGTGTGTGTGTGTGTGTGTGTGTGTGTGTGTGTGTGTGTGTGTGTGTGTGTGTGTGTGTGTGTGTGTGTGTGTGTGTGTGTGTGTGTGTGTGTGTGTGTGTGTGTGTGTGTGTGTGTGTGTGTGTGTGTGTGTGTGTGCGCGGGTCTGTATGCGCTGGCTATGTATCTGAGTGTGGGTGGGCTTACACCAACGTTTGCTCTGCTCGGCCCGTGTTTATGAGAACAAAGTGTCTTGTTTGTGCTTTTGTGAGCGAGTGTGTTTGTGTTTGTGTCTCCATCCCTAGGAAACGGTCTTGCCTTGGCACGATGTGTGTAACCCCCCTCCACCCTCTCGGAGACAAGCTGGGAATCAATACTCCACAATCTAGGGATGCGAGCGTGCCAACATCCGTGAGCTGAGGTTTCCAGCGCAGACCACTGCGAACACGCGCGCGCGCAGACACATACTCCCTCACACACACAAGCACACATTGCGCACACATGCTCCCGAACCTTGTGAGACCATGGACATATGGACTTAAACGCACGCCATAGATCGTGACATCTCATCTTGACCAAGAGCAAGGCGCGGGGAACACGGAAACGCGAAACGGACGGTTTGGCAGCGCTCCTAAGACACAACCCGCACTGAGGGTAGCAGGGAAAAAAGCTGACATGTGGGCCTCTAATCCCTGTCCTCATGTTGCCCTCTGAGAATATGTCCTATCTGCTCCCCGCTCCACACGGGGGTAAACAGGGAAACTCAACAGGAACACGCTCACACGCACCGACCCCTTCCCAAAACAAGCACCAGCTCGCTCACAAAGCCGAGAGGGATTCAAACCATTCCGACACTCGATCTCCTGGAGCTCACAGGGCCCTTGTGTTGCAGGTAATCAGTTGTACCTATATACAAACCTGCTCTGGTATGCATGGTTAGTATATCTTACTGATAAACAAAGGCGTGCATACACAAACAAACACACACACACACACACACACACACACACAAAAACTGAGCACCATAAATTACAGCCCGGCCATCTGGGAGCATCAAGAAGCTGTTAATGAATAGTGTGCTGGAGCGGCCGCCACAAGTGGAGCAGAGCAGCAGGAGGAGGAGGAAAGGAGGGAGGCGGAGTGGGGCAGCATCTGGGCTGCAGATATGTGTAGTCATGTAAAAGTGGGGCGCGCTGGAGAGCCCCCGGGTTGTAAAACCAGCGCTCCTCCTGGTCCTGCTGGGTGAGCGAGGAGACTGCACAATGTTCCCGATAGTGGGATCGGGGTGTTTGGAACCGTCTTCACATTCGGTCCGAGACGTTCGGGGAGCGCAGTCATCCAATCCCCTCCGATGTCGTAGACAAGAATCCGGATTGATCATTTGCGCCTCCTGCCTCGAAAAGAACTGGAACCCAAAGAAAGCCTCCAATGAAAGGCCACGCCCACCTCCAGAACCTGTCCCAGTATCCTCTGTATGGGAGGTGTGGAGGTGGGCGGGACACCAGAAGGGCCAGTTATCTTAAGTGACCTTTTAATACCCCCTGCCCTCTGGCAGTGCTCCGTCGCCGGGCCCTCGGAGGCCACACAGCAGCCCTCTGTCGGGAGCAGAAGTGTGCCTATATAGCCGGGAACAAAGGAGGCCAACTGTATGCTAATACGGAGAGGGGCTTAGGCTGGAGACCACTGTGTGGAAGTGTGCCGATCTGCTTGGAAACGTCTTGGGGGCAGTAAAACCAGAGCTGGGGAATCGATTCTCGACCTCTTCAAAAGTAAAAACGGGCCAGAACAAGAAAAAATTAAGTGTGCCGCATTTTATGGGGGAGGGCACGCTGTAAAATTGATTTTCTCCTTCTTTAAGGGTTTCCAAGAAGGAGACAATGGAGCCCAGAACCTGTGGTGTGGAGGTGTGGGTGCACGCAGGAGAAAGGAGACGGGCTGTAAAATTCCTTTCCAATCTTTCGGCTAAGTAATGAGGGAGAAGGAGAGTGACAGAGTGTGCCGCTGTGAGTCCAGGGGGGGTCTTCGCAGACAGTAAGACCCGGGGGCCATAAAACTCATTTTGCTCTCCCCTCTTTTAAGTAATGAGTTAGGAGAGCTGTTGCTTGGAGGGAGAGCGCTGCTTTGGATGCAAACCCTTGTCAATACGGAGAGGGAGGGAGGGAGGGAAGCGGAGGCAATAAAATGCATTTCCTCGCTCTCCCCTTTTTTTTCTCCATTATTTTCTTAAGGAGGACAGCGGGGCTGGCTGGCCGGAGTGTGCTGTGACAGAGGGAGAAAGGGAGAGGAGGTCAGGGGGTCGTAAAATTCATTTTCTCATTCTTTTAGGTAATGGAGGGGTGCCAGAGGGGCAGCATGTGCCAGTCTGAATAGAGGGCGGACTAATTACTGCTAAATTGGATCTTTAAGCCCAATTCTAGCATTGACCTCTGAGGGCAAAGTGCAACAGTTGAAATGGCCGACTGGGTCAAGCATTTGGCGACAGAAGAAACTGTCCAAATGGAAACACTTGTTTGTTGCCCCACACACAGTTACACACCGTCTCCTCACACTCCTCTGTTCATTGGCACCATTTCCATCCATATTCATTCAAGGCTCCAGCAAAAGGCTCGTATGGGGTTATGTAGCCTCACGCACGTATAAATCAAGCGTCAGCAAAAAAAAAAAAAAAAGTTGCGGAGAAGAGCAACTTTACAAAGGGCTTGGTCTGCCCGTGTCAGTTGGAGACGACAACAACGCCACACAGGGGGGATGCAAATGGTGTGTCTGGTTAGCCCCCCTGTCACTCACTGTCCCCGTCAGCGTGACAGGGCTGGACGGCTCTTCGCTGGGTGTGCCCGCCTCCCCTCTCCCCCCCTCCCTCACGCTCCGGAGGGCCTCATCACTGTCACCAAGGTCTCCTCGCTGTGGACAGATCCCGGCTCCTCTTCAGGGGGGGAAAGCCAGGGGGTGGTGTGTAGGTGTGTGTGTGTGTGTGTGTGTGTTCCAGTAGGGATATATATAATGAGCCAGGTGGAGGGCTGTTTGAACCTCCAGGGGGCTGGCGGTGTGAGTCCTCTCCCTATCCGGGGAGATGTGTCTATACCGCTGCGGAGCAGGTGCACCGCGCAGCCGGGTCCGTTAAAAGGTGCGCTTCCCAAAGGCGCAGGGAGAAACTGCGATTACACTTGTGTTCTGACCGCTCGTTCTGTCGACGAGGAGAACAGGGGGGTTGTGGCGACGGCGTCTCGATTTGTCAGCGCACGGTGTTCACGCGCGGGTGTGGGGGAGAGTGTTTCCCTCGGCCTTCCTCTGCGTTCGTGTGCGCGGCCTGTCAGGATGCGATGGGGTCATTGTGATTGTGGTGCCGTCCTGTTCGGGGCCCGGGGATGTTGTCCGTTTGCGCTCTGTGGTCTCGCGGCGGCGATGGTAAACATGGTAAACATGTCTCGGTGGGTGGTCTCCTTTCTGTGGGTCGTCTTGGACACACACTATGCAGCGGGCTGACTGGAGTGTACCGCCGTCTTTACAGGCCTCTGCTCTTTCGTGTCTCTCCCCACGGCCATTCAAATCTATGGCGCGCCGGCCCTCATGCATACTGAAAGAGCCGCTGAAGAGAGCTGCTGCCTCCCTCGCCGTGTTTACTATTGTTTGTGTGTGTGTATGTGTGTGTAGGTGTGTTAATCTCTCTTTCTCTCTTTCTCTCTCTCACTCTCTCTCTCTCGCTCTCTCTCTCTCTCTCTCTGTCTTTTTTCTCTTGCGCTTTATTTTCTGTCTATTTTAGGTCTCATTCTCTCACCCACCGGCAGTCTTATTTGTTATCTGTCCATCGCTCCAATTCTCTCTACGCCATTCTCTCCTTCTCTCTTTATACACAATAACACTCAGCTCATCTTCATTTGAAACCTCTCTTTCATGTCACACCCCTCACCCTCTTTCTCTTTATTTTCTTCTTGGTGTTACAGTCTTGCAATTAAAAAAAAAAAGGTGTTCACATTTCTGCACCTCCCCCTCTTCTCTTCAGTCGTTCTTTGTTCTGCAGCTTGTGCATTTGCTTTAAGGCCTTGGCATATTTGGTATTTTCACACCACTGTACCAAACCAAACTGAACTGTACTAGTGTGGTCCACTGTTAACCACAGTGATTGGCAGTGTAGAGGTAGGCGCAGTAATCTGCTCAGGACTATAGTGTGTGTGTGTGTGTTTGTGTGTGTGTGTAGGTCTAAGTAGCAGTGTGATCAGCCGAACTGATCCCTTGATTACACCCCTCACAGAGGTCTTAATGGAATTACCTGATCTGAGTTTGCTTAAGAGCTGTAAACAACTATTTCACGGTCCAGGGCTAAGGACTATTAAACGGCCCTTTGTTTACCCCTTATCATTAGCTGAGGATGACTGTAGTTTAGCAGTTTCCTCATCGAACACTAAGGACTCGATTTCCCTGTGTAACATCTTTAATTAAAAAAAAACGAATCACGGCTCTTTTTGTTGCTTTTCATCCCTGCTTTGGGTTCGTTCCGCTGTCATGCTGGTTGGAGAGCAAACACTGCAGGAGGAAACTTGTTCTTCCCCAGCTATGAAGCCATTGTAAGGACGTGGTTTAAGTGCTGTCTTTACCAAATCCCCATTAAAAACAACAGATGTGGACATGCTAATGGCAGGGAAGTACTTTCTCTTCTCTGCAGTGAACGTGTGAGGCTCAAAACAGCGGACAGCAGGGAGGCCGCATTGACTCCCCACGGGGTGCCAGGCATCTCATTGAGCCTCATAACGGGTTGTCCGTCCCACGGATAAAGCACATTCACACCTTGACTTCTTGCCGAGGGGTAACAGGCATGGCTAACTTTTCCACTAACCAGCCATTCAGAGGTAGATGGTCGATAATATGTAACACGACGTGCGTGAGACCGTGTTACGTATGTTACCCTAACGACCACATGATCTGGGAGTCGTATCTGGACCTAATCTCCCACAAGCAGCGTCCTCTCACCACTTTCAGCTTCGAGGTCCCAGAAATACTTAAAGAGTTTCATGTTTCATGACCTTTAACAAAACGGTTGAGTAAGTGGCACTCAAGCCCTTCTACAAAAAAAAAAGATTTCATAGTGCGAACAATGCATTATAGGGCAATAACTTTCACAGAAAGAGTGTTAATAAAATCTTCAGATTGATGAGCTTGGTGCACTAAGGGAGTATGTAGCCTAATATATTTTCTAAATCTCAGATGTAAGATGAATCGTAAAGCTGAATCATCTAATTAGTACTAAATAATGAATGAAGAAAATACATGAATTTCAAAAAAAATACTCAATTGATTGAAAAATCCATTTATACTTAACTCTAGCTAATCTTAAAAAATGCACTCGGCAGTATTTCCTTATAAGTAGGATGTTGTTTATTGGCTGAATCTGACGGTACGTTTCAACAATACTCATTCAACATATGGTTTGTGTCCAGTTCTGACTATTTTCCCAAAGTGTGACATTTTGCCTTTTAAGACTGAATGAAAGACTACACAAAAAAGTCAGTGCGGCTTTAACCTATGACTGAACAACCGACCCTAAAGTAAAGGTGGGTGCTTTGTTTTACAGAGTTCAAAGCCCTTCTTTAAAGGTTCAACAATGGCCTTTTCACTTCTTCCTGGTCCATCACCAGTCGTTGGTACTGAAATGACTTCAACTTGTCAAGGAAGGGCTGTGGAAGACTGCATATTCATCATATGTTCGCTCCTTAACTTTCAGAAGGGAGGAATCAATAATAGAGTCGTCTCGCGTGTCTCTAGGCGATGTTTTGGCATGAAGACTTGCGATGATGTTAAAAGCTTTTCCTCCGCAATCTTCTATTGCGATGCAAAACACAATTATGTTGACAGTAGACTATCACCCCCTTATCTCCGCTTGACGAGAAAAGGCCAGAGACAAAATTGGATGCTGAAAAATTCATCAAGAGGGATGAGAGGGATGCGGTTCATGAATATGGAGCGCATACCCACTGAGGGTGGTGGCCTTTTTGGTGTGTAGCAGCTGACGCTGAGCCGGCAACCCTGGCCTGTTTCCCTACAGCTATTTTAATAACGGCCCATTGTGGAATTCATATCAAATGGATTCCAAAAAAAATAAATAAATTTGTTTTAGTAGTGGTTTCCTTGTATTCCGTTGGTGTGTTACGCAGTATTGCTATGTTGTCATGTGACGGATCAAACC
Source organism: Galaxias olidus (assembly GCA_026901105.3). NCBI lineage: Eukaryota > Metazoa > Chordata > Actinopteri > Galaxiiformes > Galaxiidae > Galaxias > Galaxias olidus. The sequence goes on along the minus strand of JAPMUY010007866.1, from coordinate 28,194 downwards.
CATCCCTTCTTCACTGTGACCTTTCCCTTCTTCTCCAAATGCAGATGGTGTTTGCTACTATATCAGGACGCCCCCTTTTTAACCTCTGGTGTTCTACAAGGTGTCCAGAGAGACAGCTAATAATCTGACCGTAAGTCTGACGTTCTTTCTCTTTATTGTGTTATACAGTTATTAGATTGTTACAGTAAGTCTAGAAAGAAGTACAAACCAACCAAAATACCCACATTTTTTAAATGTCGGTCCTATGAGCCTTTTTAACCTTCAAACCATTCCTGTATCTTACTCTGAAAGCTTTGTGAGATACTGCTAAAAGCCATTTTGCCATTTTCACATTGACATTTAGTTCTGCATTTCTAAAACACATTTATTAAACACCCCCAGACTGAAGCATGCTTATCTAAATGATAGTCAGGTGAATCAGTATACTAACATTGGCTTTGAAATGGCTCCCTCCTCCCACAATCTCCTCCTAAAAGGGGGTACAGGAGCAGGCTAACAGTGAAATGGAACATTCTGCAGTCAATGAAGGTGACCACCAACACAGCTGAGAATGGAGTGGCCCCTAATCAATACATAAATCATTCAACAACACATTAGTTACAGTTTACATAATAACTCAAACGAAAGTGTATTATGTGGTTTCTCAGAACTTCAAAGTTGGCCAGATGTCATAGATGCTCGTTATATTCAACTTCGGGAAAGTAGTGGAATAATCAATGAAAAGTCAATGAAAAGCATCATGTAGATCCATTGTATCCAGAAAGAAACTTCAGAATTTGGAAAGCTAAACAGGATAAATGATCATGTATACATTCTAAACAAGCCCAGAGAGAAAGAAATGTATTGAATTAAAATAACATTATTTTCGAATGAAATTGTAATGGAAATTGTAATTGTGTAAACCAATAATAAGTGTTACTTTTAAATGAATTAATTTAAGTTTTCAATTGTGGTATGTTTAAAAACAGTTTCTTATACTAAGTCCTCTGTGTTTTTAATAAGGAAAGTAAGAAGTGAAAAGTTGAATATAAAAACGGGAAATTTTCCAAGGCATTGAATGTTGGGACCTCCAGCACAAACAGGTTTACAACGCATTGGCTGCAGTTCCACACAGCCCCACATGTTACATAATACATTAAATTCATAAATAGTAAACTGTACTATTAATTTTCTCAGAACATCCTAATTGATCAGGCTGCAACACTAATATCATCACATCTAAGGAAGGACTGGAATTTTCAATAAAAAGTCAATTTAACACACAAGAAGGGCGTGCATCTCGCAGACTCATTCTCTCGGACCGTATTCTCATTGGCTCGATTGGGAGTCAGGAGGCGTGGCTCATGGTAGTAGGAGTTTAACAAATGTAGCTAACACGCAGTTTACTATCCATTCACTACGGACTGAGCTTGTTGGTTTAATCATTGACGAGTTTAAGCGGATCATCCAGACTGATTTACCTTGTTTTCCCGAAGATGTTCCACGCACAAAGAGAGTTTTGATAACACCTTCTGATCGTGCACGGAGTCATTCCCTTTTCCAAACTTTGAGTTTTGTTTGACTTTTACTCGAGCTACCTGGTTTTCCTCTGCAAACGCTCCGCTCCACAATGGATTTCGTTTGGAGTCTGTTCTTCGCTGTGAGTGTCGGCGCCTGGGTTGTTTCTGCGGAGAGACATAGCGTGTTTTGGAATAGCACAAATCCAAAGTAAGTTTTTACTTTATTATAATTTTTGCAGAGATTTTCAATGTGTTTTTGCGCTGGCATTAAAGCCAAACTTGTCTTTAAAAGACATGCATGTTTTTTATTGTGTAGACTATAGCCTTGTCATTTAAATTAATCTCTTGCAAATATGCATGCGGAGTTTTCAACCCCGTTACGACGTGCTAGTCTTGTCATGCAAATGCACAGGACATGGGTCTCTCAATCGCGTTTTCTCTTTTTCTCCCTCTGTCTCTCTCTGGCATCACATGAGCTCATAAAATTGTTCTGATGTGGTTTACAAGCAATTCAATGCCCAACCTGGTACTCCGTAATCCGTTTTGCAATCTGTCCATGACTGCACCTTCGTTCCGGCTGCTTATACCGTGTATCTATCTGATGGCCTAGTAGACCTAGCCAAGTTTAACGCTTAAGAGGGCAGATGGTTAAATCCGGAAAGGTAAAACCGGTAGCACCTAGTATTTAACCTCGTTTGTATTCAAATCTCATGCGGACTTGAGACTCTCAAGGAAGTGTAATTTTAAAATGCCAAGTTGTCATATCACTTTAGTCTTAATTCTCTCCAGATCACTGCCTAATCAACATATTAGGTTAGGAATACCCACATCGATATTTGAATATAGATTGTTAAAGCACCTGGAAACCTGAAGTGGAATACACTGTTGCAATATTCTCTTCTTTGTTAAGTCAAAAGGGAACCAAGTCTCCTAAATTAAACATTGTATGATGTCGCTGACAGCCCTGAAAGACATATGAGTGTTTTCATTTCAGGTGGTAAGTTGAGATATAATGGGGTGTGACAGAGACAGAAACCTGAAGCCTGCTCAGTAGGTCAAGCTGTGGGAGGCAGATGGATTGCTTGAGATGGAGAAATTGGAGCCCAAATTGTTGGGGTTAGGGGCCATTCTGAGTAAGTGGGGGCCAATTAGAGTTATGGTTGATGATGCCTGGGTGCAACGTTTGTGTTGGTGGGTGAGGTTACACACATAAACACTTCTGGTGGACCCTCGATCAAACACCACAGGCGCAATCCATCACACACCCCTGCAGACGGATTCTCAGTCACTCACTTCTTGGCATACTCTCTCGTTCGTATACAAACGTATGTCCCATTCTGACTACCTACAAACGTACTTCTTTAGTAAACTTGGTTTTCCATGTAGATATTTCCAAATTATAATAACTCAGAAACATGCAATAGTCACACTTGTAATCTCCCCCTGAAAAACCCAGAACAAACTCGAGTCTAAAGATGTAGTACGTCAACAATGATCTTTCCTGCAAATAAATTAATAATCCCTCCACTGCGCTTGCTTTTTTTCCTGGAAGGTTCTAATGATGTGTTCTAGTTAGATCTGTCGTTTTGTCATCCTTTCTCGTAATTTCTTCTGGTTACTTTACTCATCCCCTCTTTCTGGGACGGGTGATTAACTTTAACTTTAATACTCTCGGAGAAGTCTTTGTTTTCCCTGCGTTTTTTTTTTACCCAGATTGGGGGCTGGTCCATCTATCCATGGCTCGTACCAGAAGGCAAGAAGTAAATCTGATTTTATCAGTCAGCCACCTAGGATGGAGCTACATTACACTAGTTTCACACGCTTTGTATGTGTGTGTTTATGTTTATGTTTGGTGGGTGGGTGTCGGCTGTCACACTGTGTGTGTGTGTGTGTGTGTGTGTGTTTGCTTGCCTCGAGGGAGGCTTACTCCCAAGGTCGTGCCTACCCATGGGCTGACTCCTGCTGGGGTGGAAACGTGAACGGGATCAGATCCCGACAATGTGCACTGTCTGAGTGTGAGTGGACGGAGCATGTGATTGAAAGCAGCTTTATCGCCAGCACTAGTTCCCAGAAAGCCGCCTACACTTACGCCAAGTCAGCTTGTGTGCCACAGCGGGCCTGTCAGGGTGTGTGTGTGTGTATGTGTCTCTGTCAAAGGGAGTATCCACGCGGGAGGCAGTGTGAGTGTGTGTGTGTATGTGTGTAGAGAGAGCACCACCAGCTCTAAATCACTGACCCCCCCCCCCCCCCAAAAAAAGCCCACACACACCAAGCCATCCACACTTACATGAGGGCCACATGGCGGTGATGGATGTTTAACATTGTCTCTAGGGCCCAATGGACTCTACTGGCCCAAAGCGAAGCAATGATCTGTTCATTCAACTGGCCCTTTTCTCCTGTTCCAGCCCTTTCCCCTTTATTTTTATTTTTTTTACTCTTGCTGACAGCGAATGAGTAACCCTCCCTTTCTACTCCCTCCTTTCCTCAGTACCTGTCTCTCCCTCTCTCCACCACTTCCCTCCCTTGGCTTTGGCTCGCTTCCCTCCCTGCTCAAGCTGGTTTTGTGGCATAGAGTTCCATGTGTTGTTTAACTCTTTCCTGGCTCTCCCGCACGTGAAGCAAGGCATATTTTATTTCTACCTTTTTACCAATACAATAATCAACTTTTTTGTACTAATTTCCTCACTACAGTTTGAATATTTTGGATTTGGATATTGTTAAATGCAAACGTGTTTTTTACATTTTTGTAATATATTATTTTGGCTCCTTATTGTTAGCACATTGCTCAAAAGTCCACCATGTTTTGTGTTCCACCCCCACCCCCACCCCTCCAATACAGCACATTCCCAGGGCATTATCCACCCAATTTAAGCTTTTTTTGTGAATTATTCCCATACAAATTGAGGAGTTTTCCTTAGAGAGTGCCACCCAACAGAATCTTAACGGGTGTGACTGATTGGGGGTCAAGGGTCATGCGGTGATGAAGTGGCCCGGCCTCTATCAGTCTGTCAGTCATCCTGTCAGTGAGGCGTTTGCTGAATGCAGCCCGCCACTCAGGCCCTCCCTCTTCACATGGCCGTGGGTCCGTCTTTGCCCTGTTTCTGGCTCCCCTTCTCTCCCCCTTTCTGGCTTTTATCTCAACTTTACAAGCTCCCCCCTTTCAGTCTATTATTTCCTCACCTCTTTCTCTCTCCCTCTCTCTTCCTGTAAAAGGGAAAGATGAGAATGGTAAGAGGTGTGGAATTTTTTTTCTCCCTTTTATCGTTCTTGGCACCCGTAGCAATTCGTCAGCAGGCACTTTGCCCCCTTTTGCTGTGCTCTGCTTACCTCCCTCCTTAGTGTGCCGGTTCTCTTTAGCTTTACTGCACCCTCAAGCTTCTCCTCCACCCCCCTTCCCTCTCTCCTGATTTGGGCTGCTGCGTCCTCTCTTGAGTTTCTAAATGTAGCAAAGAAAGTGGTTGAGCCTGTCAGAGAACTCTGCCCTCTGAAAGAGACAAATGAAAAGAAAAAAAAAACCCGAGGGTGTATGTGTGTGCGCCTTTAGTTATAGTCGACATTAAGTGAGGCCAGAAGAGACACGAGGGACATTGTTTAAGTATTCCACACTCTTTCTCCACTTGTTTGTGTTCATTCCTAGTGGCCTTCCAAGTTCCCACTGCTGCTGCATCCTCTCTCGTCATTCCTCTCACCCTGCCTCTCCCTCTCCCCTCCCCTTCTCACCCGTCTCCCGTAAGCCGATCGCTCCAGTAATCTATCTGGGGAGTTGTATCGAAGCACAAACACAAAGATTGTGGATTGGCGGTAATCTGTTGCGAAAGACTCCCTCGATCATTAAGAGTGTGTGTACGACGTTTGCTAGATTTATTGGCCCCTAATCGGCCATCAGCAGAGTGGGACTCCACCACGAGCATGCGGACGCGTCCTCAAGGTCTGTCGGCGCTGATTTACCCGTCCTCGCTGATAATCGCTCATGTTTTTCTCCTGTCTGGGACAGAAGCTGTGTTTTATTGGCCTTAGTAGATAGTGAAAAGCCTTTGCCCAGATTCGCTAACGTGGCCGTCTGCAGTGTACGTGTGCGTGCGTGCGTGCGTGCGTGCATGTGTGTGTGTACATTTCCCGACGAGCTGCCGAGTTTCCTGGCCCATGTTTTTTCCCGGGAAAACGGCACATCCTGTGCACACAATAAACAATGGCGTTCTCACACACCAGGACACGCGAGCCACCAAGGCCTCGGCTTGTGGAGCGTCACCCTGAAGCCGATTACAGTTTCCAGGGTGACATGAGGAACGGTGATGTTGGAGCCCTGGCAGCAGGAGTTAGTGTGTCCCTCCTGACGGACAGTAAATCGTTGTTTCTTTAAGGGTGTCAGCGTTTGGTGATGGATGAGTCTACCCGCCCGACCTTTTAGTGCCTCACTCTCTTCATGGGTTTTTCTCTCCAGGTCATTTCCGACGCAATCAAGCTCGAGGTGTTGTTGTGCCCCTTGTCCCTCCATGGGCTTTCTCCTAATGTCCATGGGAGACTTCCTCACCCCCCCCCCCCCTCCTCCTGTCCCACAGTCATTGTCAAAGGACTGGTGCAACCACTCAGTCTTTCAAACTTTTGGAAGGAGAACTCTCCCAGAGTAAATCAAAAGTCTCTCTCTTTCTCTAGTTAAACCACTTCATGCCATTTTATTCAAATAAGCCCGATTTTGTGTGTTTAAGCTTGAATGAACAGAGGAAATATTGACACTGAAAATGAAACATTTGTTTTGCATTGGGAGTAAATACAGGTTTTTTTTGGGTCCCTTTGTTTCTGCTAATGTTTGTCCTAGTTTCATTGGCTGTTGACCTTCCACTGCGATTGCACACACATCAGTGTCCATCTATGGCCCTAGCAGGTTCTATGCCTTTACATGTTTTCATGTTACCCCCTTACTTCAGGTAATCTCATTAACACCCTCTCTGTATCCCATAGACTTATATAAACTGGAGTGGACACTACAGTACCGAATCTATTGACTCGCAGAATATTGTCCCTGTGGAATTTGTTATATTACAAGGCATTGTGAAGTGTACTTGTGGGCATCTATTGTATAGGCGGTGTGAATCAGGGAAAACGCCTCTTAAAAAACAAGGTTTATCTTGCGTAAATCAATTGAGACTATCGATTTTCTTGCCCAGATATGAGCCGCCTGAGAAATGTGATGTCAACGGTGCCCTTTTTTGTTCTGGCTGCTGTGAAGGAACAAACAACTCTGGGGACAGTGCAAGACAGTTGGAAAGAGCACACATATTTATCCAAGTCCCCCCGGTTCACTGGAATTAGCCAATTATAGTGGGGGTGGACTTTGCCGGTGTTTTGGCCGAGGGGGAGCGAGAGAGACTTGGTGCCAAGGCCGCTGTCAGAAGGAACAATGACGGTGAAGTGACACCCAGAGAAAAGAGAGAGAGATTGATGACCAACGTCCCCGCGATCCGGAGAAAGAATAGAATGGAATATTATGTCAACCGACTGAGGCTATGGAGAGTTGGAGCATATTTGTTCCTATGGCAACAAGCTAGCCACGCTGCATTGTGTTAGGCTCCACAAACGGTGGGTCTTCCAACTCACATAGCTGGCATTCCGGCAAGGCAGGTTGCGATTGGTTCAGCAAGTCTGAAAGGCGGGGGAGGGGTAAGATGAGGTAGAGGATCTGGTGGGCTTATTGACTGGGGAGACGGACAGTGAGAGAGAGGGAGAGAGGGAGGGAGAGAGAGACACGGGTGTGGGGTGAGGGGCATCGACAGAGATGGATGGATGTTAGCATGAAATGAAGAGAAGTTGGCTTAATTGAGAAAACGTGAACCTGCCTAGCTTTACCAACCTCATATTTCATCTGAGCTGTCTGCCTCTCCCTCACCCGGCCCTTCTTTGTTCAGGCGGCTCTTAGCTGGTTTTCATTTTCCAGAGGATCAATTCCGAATGGAACGCCTCCCATGTTTCCCGCAGCTTTCATCCCTCTTTTTAGCACCACTAACTTTCTCTTATTCCCCCTTGCCAGCCCTTTACACACACACACACACACACGTACACACATGTACGCACACGTACACACACACCAATAACAAGCTCACTCTCCCTTTTTACAAGCCCAGAATCACTCACCTCGCTCACTCACACGCCATCTAACCCAACTACACACAGTCACACATGACTCACACCCACGTACAGAAACACTCGCGCAGTCCACTTCTTTTTGAAGTCCTAAAATCAATGTTAAACCCTCTCTCTATGCCGAAACAATGGGCTCCAGGGTCCCGCCCTACATCGCCCTCCATGTCCTCCTACTGTGCTGGCCCTTCTCTGGGCCCGGGTGTCTACACTAAGCCCCTGTATTAGGCAGGGTCTGGTGCTGCTGAATGGGCCCGAGCTCAACCTCTGCTCCAGCCCATAATCCAGGCCTCTGACGAGCCGATTAGGTGGCCCCTGGCATTCCGATCCACTCGGGCGGAACGCAGAGCGGTCCCCTCTTAGCCTGCATTAGAGCGGCATTATAGTCTGACGAGGGAACAAAATCTAAATTCATATCCGAAGGAGTAGGCGTAATTGCCGTTTTGGAACTGGCCAGACAGAATATGCCCATGGAGGGAAGAGCTCTCCCCTCCACTACTGTCACCTGCTTTGGGCTTTGTCCACGGGGCTCTGTCCCTCCTCCTCCTCCTCCTCACAGGGCCTTCTGTTGGCGGCGCGGGGTCCTTTGAATGCACAGGAGCACATCGCCGGCGTCTCGCTGACATTCTGCCTGTGTGCCTAAGACACTCGGGTGCCGACTCAGCGGACGGTCAACCTTTGATCCGGGGGGTCCAGCATTCCACGGAGCGATAGAGTGCCAGATGAGAGGGGAGAGATGGATGGTTGGAGGGAGGGAGGGAGGGAGGAGGGGCTGGAGGTGAAGAAGAAAGCCGAACGCTGGCCACAGAGATTAAAGCCCAGAGATTAGGCTGCTGGCTGCCCCTGAACAGGAGCCAATAAATCAGGAATTTGACTCCCAAGCAGGAGGAAGAGACTGAGAGACTGTGAAGTCTATTTCTCAGCAGATGCAGCACACACACACACACACACACACACAACCACTTGACATTCAGTGGCTGTCTGTTATCATCGGCATTCATTATCGGCCTTATTATCACACTGACACACACCCAGATTCCTTGCTGTAGACCCAATACGCGCGTTCACACACCCAGTGAGGGCCACATATCTGCCATAGTTCCATCCACCATCTTCTAAGTAGAGAATGAGGGAGGGGGCGTCGGGGAGGGGGAGGGGGGGGGGGGCGCGAGGGCGAATCCACCTCCTGGGAGTTATTTCTGTCCGACCTGGTGAGTGTCACGGGCGTTGAAAACAGACGTTCCCTCAACAGCCTCATGCTACCGTGAAACCAGGAGGAAACAAAGACGGGAGCGGAGTAACGGAGTCTGCCCCAAAGTGAGAGTGGCGTTTTTGGCGTGTTTAAAACGTTGTTAGCCGCTTACGAAAAGGAGAAAACAAGAAGAAAAAAAAAAAACTTTTTCTCACACTGTCACACGCTATTTTGAAGTGGCTCCTAATCAGGCCAGCTTGAAGAGATGGGGCCGTTTTGAATGGCGAGGCGTTGGGGCGAGGACAAAAGGGGTGCTGGGATAATTAAACCGATTTACTGTTAATAAAGGAGCAGAGCGAGCTCCCCGGGAGTGGATTCAGGCCCACTGTTACTTTGGCTAAGTGAGCTCCTCCATCAGCTGGGGACTGAATGGGACCCACTGTATGAGCTGAAACGCTGCCACTGTAGCACTCAAACGCGTTCACTCTCTCACACGCGCACGCACCCTGCGCGCACGCACACACACACACACACACACACATATCAAAAGCCATTCCAAGCTCAAACCCTGTTACTCCCCTTCCTCCCTCCCCCTAACTCTCAGCCTGAGGGGGGAGGGAAGATGTGGTTGAAGTTAGGGTGGGAGGGGGGGTTCGCGGGGGGGGGGGGGGGCTATAATTACCCCCCTCTAGGGTGACTTTAATACCCTTTTTGTGTTTTAATTGCCCCCCCCTCCAACCCCCTTGTGATGAACACATTGGGACCATACCATGAGCTTATAGTCCCTGCTCAGGCCAGGGGAAGGGGAGTTGTGTGTGTGTGTATAAACTCTTTTAGAGGAGAAGTGAAACTCTGTCAGCCAAAGACACACGCTGATGTTTTCTTAATGACGTTATCGATTCGACTGGAATTGAAAGTGGCAGGGGGGAAAACACGTTTCGCTCCAAACTAGTAAACAAAGTGTTGCAGGCAAATTGCAGATAAGCATTCTAAGCTGTCCCGGCCAATTGTGGAATGATAATGATTCCCTTCTCAAGTTGACCGTGTGCAAACTATGTAATTTTCACAACGCTCGGATGGAAGTTAATGCCGTTCTCCATTACTATAGGCGATAAAGAGTTGCTCATTTGGACTGGGAAAGGACTGCTCTTGTCGTGGCCATGTTAGCTAATCTGTTCATCAGCATTGAGGGAGGGCAGTCAAGCGGACAGGGAGCAGAGGGGGGTGTCAGAGAGGGGAGGGATGGATGGGGTGGTGGGGGGTGAGAGGGAACCAGAGTTGGGAGCTTGGAGCCAGGCCGTCTGTCCTTTTAACCAGGGGGTCCCCTGGCAACAAATAACAACACAGGCTAATGAGGGACTGGCTTCAACGGGCCCACCTTTTTACATGATATTCAGACACACGCGTGATTGTTTCACACAGCCAGCCGCTTGCCCTTATTAAAAGAAAAAGGCACATGTCACTTGTTGCATTTTCTTCTTGTTTAATGGGGAGAAACTGGGACTGTATCTGGGTACCCCCCCAAGCCAAAGCAGATCCAGTTTGGAGTGATAATCGGCAGATGTGTTTTATACAAAGCCGCGGGGGTTGGGGCCGAGGAAATCCAGCTTGGTGAGAGCTGCGGGGTTTCGACCAGTGTGAGTAGCAGCCTGCTAGCTGGCCCTGCGGTGACTGCTGGAGAAACAGCACACTTTCACATGTATTAATTCCAAAGGCAATAAAACCCTATCTTAGACACACATTCTGGGCGTGTGTTGTCAAAACAGTCGAGCTCCGGGAATGTTCATCCGTTCCCTGGGCACCCCTGGTGTTTTTCCAAAGCGGTAGGAGTCGGAAGAGGGATCAGCCCAGCGTGGGTAACCAAACCTGGGGTGAGGAGGCGGCGGCGAGCCCCTGGCTGGGGAGCTACTGCTCCAGGTTGCTGATGGATGGGTATGACTGAGAGGGGAGCTACCCTGGAGGAATGGCCGTCACTGGGAGCTGTGGAGGGATTCAGCCCATGTTGATGGCCCCCCGGAGATAAACACACATATCGTGGAGAGGGGATGAGGGGAGGGAGAAGAACGAGAGTGAAGTAGAGTGTGTGCCTGCTGCCGAGAAATAAAAGGTTAAGAGGAGAAGAGGGAGGGACAGACGAGAGGCCAACAGTCAGAGAGTGTGTGGTGTTGTTGTGTGTGTGTGTGTGTGTGTGTGTGTGTGATGACAGAGGGAGTGCGAGAGGAGACATACCCAGACAGCCACCAGACCTGAAGTGTGGGTGTGTGTCCCGCTGCGAGCCCATATCTCTTTAATGGAGGGACAGAACAAACACCTCGTCCGTCTCACGGTTGGGGCGTGGGGTTGCGATTATGCGCTCGTCTCTCGTCTCTCTCTCTCTCTCCCTACCCGATGCGTAACGTCGATACCGCACACGCCGATACCATCTCCCGCCGTTGGCCGTCTGACTGACTGCTAATGTTGCTCCCTAAACGGCATCCCAGACCCTGGGGGAGGAGACACGGGGATCAATGTGCTCTCTGCAGTGTCTCCCCACACCTGACCGGCCCCGGGGCCCAGCAGCCATCCATATTAATACGCACAGCTTCTTCGCCCACTTCACATTTTCTCCCTTAATGTGTTGTTCTCCCACTTCCCATCGCCATCCGCTGCTCCTTTCTTTCTCTCTCTCTCTCCCGTCCTCCCCGTTTTCTTTCGACGTCCCTCCCTCTCCGATTGCCTCTTGATTTCCCCTGCCGTGCCTGCCAAACGCGGAACCGGTCGATACATAATCAGGGATTTTGAGGACTCTTATTTACGGCCGCTGTTCCGGCGTATTTGTCACCTCCTCTGCGTGCTCATCTAACGCGTCCTCACTCTCTCCCTCCCTCCCTCCCTCCCTCTCCCCCCGAGAAGTTCTCCGAGAAATTCCAGCGCTTCACGCCCTTCACGCTGGGCAAGGAGTTCCGCCAGGGCGAGAGCTACTACTATATCTGTGAGTCAACCCCCCACGGACCGCAGCCGTTTGGCACCTTCTTGTTGAGCTTGCCTAGGAGACTTTCAAACTCGGCCCAAAGGTCTGTGTCAGCCGGAAACAAATACTGCGATACTTAACTTGTAGTCCGTGTGTGTATATACGCAGAGGTCCATGCCCTGTGGCCGTACTGTTGTGACGGCGGACACCGACAAACGAGTCAGGCCGCCTGGGGTTCTGTCAACATAGTCGTGTGTTCAGAGCATAGTGTATTAGGCCATCACACTGTAGTGCAGACTGGTCCTACAGACAGGCAGTACCTTCCCCCAGAGTCTGACTGTAAATACATAAGCCAGCAGGACCAGACACTCCGGATGTCTGCTCACAGATGGCGGGAGAGTGTTTGTGTGTGTGGGGGAGGGTGTGTGTGCTTGTTAGAAGAGTGGATTTATGGGGACACTGGAGGGTAAAGGCATTAGGCGTCCGGTAATGAATGCTCTCCTTTTTTTTCTTTCCTTCCTGCAGCCAAGCCTCTGCACCACCACGGACAGGAGTGCCTCAGGCTCAGGGTGGACGTTGTTGCTGTTGACGGTGAGTGTCGCCCCCCTAGTGGTTGGAGGGAGAATTCAGCGTCTTAACAAATACACTGAGCGAGGCGAATAGGCTTTTATCAAACAGAGTAACCAATGGGGCTTGTTGTTTTTTTTGTTTTTTTTTTCAGGTTCTCAGGAGGCCCGGGTGGCCAAAGGAAGCGGAGCAGCTGGAGCCGGTGCTGGAGTAGGCGGTGGAGTGCACAACCCGTCCAACAGACTGCCTGCAGGTACGCTAATCAAACGTCTCTCTAAAGTACCTCATATGACACAGTAATATTGGATCGCTTGGAGCTGTTCCAGTTCAAAGAGAAAGCCTGCATGAGTCCATACAATGAATGTGTTCTGGCCTGTCTACTCATTCAGATGACCCGGTGGTGATCCTGCCCGAGGTCCAGAAGAGTGTGAAGTCCAACTCTGCCGCCATGACGACGACGACGTCCCTTTACATCCTGTCACTGTTGCTCGCGGTCTCATTACTACTGTTCGTGCACTGAGACTGTGGCTGAACCACAACTTCCATTGACTTTTTGCCGCCTACAATAAATATGGGAGCTGGAGAACCACTGACAAGACAGTTGTCAATGTCCAGTGCTGGCCACTGAGAGAGGGGCATGTATAAGCTTGTAAAGTCCAGTTGAACTCATGCGCTGTGTTTGTGCAGCGATTGACTTGGAAGTATTTTGAGGAAGCTTGAGCTTTCTTCCCGTATTGACAAGCTGTTAGTACTCTTTTGGAAGTCATCGTTCTCTTGACTTTTTGGTATTTTTGAGCCACCCAACCCCCAAAAAATATACCTTTTTTGAAAACCCAGGAAGACCAAAAGGAAGCTTGAAGCGGGACCTAAAACTGGAACAGACAAATAACAATCAAGAAACTTAAAGTAGTTTTATATACTGAATATGAATTTGTATTAAAAAAAAAACATTTAGGGAAACACCCTTCCCCCTTTGAGCCAAAGACGTAAGTGGTTCCATCCCCAGCTTGTACATTTCCCACCCCCAGAGTATTGTGGGCTTTTTTGCTGTATTGTTATTGTAATGGTATTGAGTGGCATAAATGTCCAAGTGATTATTTCTCTACATGTAGCATTGACAAAAGCAAGGGTTGTGGTCACCGCTCCTCTGCAGACTCGACCATGTGCTTACACACTGTAGCACTACACAGCACAATACAGCACAGACCAACACCCATACGCACACTACGCAAACAATACAGCACAGACCAACACCCACCCACAGTACACAATACAGCACAGATCAACACCCACACACACATTACCCAGCACAATACAGCACGTGCAAACACACTACACATATGTAAATACGATCTGACAAGCAGTCCAACGTAATGCACACACCTGCCGCACACTACATGAAATTGCCAGTTGTTGCGTGTACATTCTGTGAAAAATTATTTATGTTTTACTGTATATACTGTATGTTCAACCAACAAAATGTTTACCGTGCGAAAGAGTAGGAGTTCTCTCTCTGAATTGAGGGAGCGTTTGCTTCAAAGTGAGAATATTGGTGTGTTTTTAGGTGAGAGAGAGAGGGAGTGGGAGACGAGGAAAGGAGTGCTCGAGGGAGAGGGAGCAGGGTGTGAATCTGCCAAAAGCAAACTGTTGCTTGTTACTAAGGAAAGGACAACTGTCTCTTGTTTCATTGGATTTAGCCACGTAGTGTTTCAGCGAACCAGTAGATTCACTTCTATTGAACCTTCTTTCAAGACTCGCCACCAGAGTGTTACAAACCTTTTATTGTGTCCAACCTAAGTTGTAAAGTTAAGAAAAAGCATCCCTTGACCACTAGGGTTATCCAACATGAATTACTGGTAGAAAAAAACTAAGTCACTGACATTTTTGTGTTATGAAACTGTCTGAATAATATGCCCACCACCTTTGGACCTGACAAAGACAAGGCACCAATCTAAGTTACCAAGCACAACTTGACCCTGACCGGCTGGATTCAATGAAAGACGCAGCAGTATTTGACTACCAAATGAAGTCAATCCTTTTTGTTCTCCGAAGAATTTCTACCTTATTTTGTACAACTGTAAGAAAAACTGTAATATAATGTATATATAGAAGATTATATAAAGAACCGTTCGATAAATATGATAAATGTGAAATAAATAATATTTTTGGAAAACCAGCACTGTGTCCATTGGCATTTTTGTTCCCACCCCTTTATCATTTCCATCTCCAGCTTCACCAGAACACTATTTCAGCTTCATTGCATTTGATAGATGTACAGACACAAGAAGATAGTATTAATAGCAACACATACGGAGGGAGCCCAAGCTTAATAAATATATCTCCTGTTTATTTAGACCTAGTCTACTGAGTCCATGACAGGAACAGTGGAACAGACAATAGACCCAGCTGTGGATGTTATCACTAGTAGGCTGAACTCCGCACACACAGCTAAGCACCCAGATCATGTGACTCCAACATGGTGTTTCTTTCTCAAGCTCTCAACTTTAAAATCACTCCTACCTCATTACAAACCCCACTTCCTTCCTTCACCTTTCCTTTCGCATTGTCTCCGTTCTCTGACTATCTGTCTGTAAGTCGCCCCCTCCTCCTCCTCCTCCTCCTCCTCCCTTCTTTGTTCCCCCTCTTCTTTCTCTCCCCCGTCTCATCTCGGGGTGGCTTTACGGCCGTGACAGCACAAACAGCTGTGACACCAGAGTGGTGCCGCTGCCACAACCCCCCCCCCCCCCCGAGTGTTTTTAGAGTGTCGCCCATAAATTAGGCTGGGCAGACAGGCCCTTAGCCGACTGACCCCTCGGAAACAACCTCGGCACGGCGGAGAGCGCCTCGTCGTGTTTGCCCTCCCGGCCGCTGCTTTGACACAAGCAAACGTGAGGAGCGATGCGGAGGGAGGGTAAGGGCTTTATCACCGCGGTCTGGCAGGGTCACTGGGAGAGCACGGCCAAGCATTGGGTCCTGATAAACCTATTCTGGGAGCAAATGAAAGAACGAGATGTGCAAGCAGTGAACACATGGTAGAAAATATGACGTACTAGCTTACTGTGGAATTGTAACATTAAGCACCAAGTGGCAAGGTTGCTCAATTACCAACATTTTCAAGACTACTATTTCCAAAGCTACCCATCTATCCAATCCATATGGTGTGTTTCATCCAAGGAGGTTGAACTGAGCAAGGATCACAGTGCACAAAAAGCCCTGGATCTGGGGCAAAGCCATGCTCCCCCGGTAAGACTAGAGCAGTTTGGAGGACAGCAGGGTCTGCTTGGCAAGGCCGCCACATCTAGCAGCTATCAGCAGGACGCATGACGATGTGTGCCCGCCGGCCAGCATATGTCATCCCCCTCACGGAGCTGGTTCCATTGAACAGCCTTGGCCTACGCCCACTGTGCCTGGCCTCTCAAGGTTTGGGTCTTTGAGTTCGATTTCCCATTCAGATGGCTGTAGGCGGGAGTAAACTTAGAATCCCCACTCACACCCCAGACTCAAGGCCTGGTGGAGGTTACCTAATGGCACTGCTTTCATGTGTAGCATTTGCAACCGGCAGGTCCTACGGTGGGCGTCCCACACAAAGAGAGCCGATGTGTGGAGCAGTGGGCTGGCCTGTAACTCACTCCTTTAATCCACAACCACTTCATTGCTGTGGCGTTATCATGGACAGATCACATTTGCATTCCTGTTGATTGGACGCAAATGGAGTGTTCTCATCAGTGTGGGACCTTCATTACTGAACCCTCCGAATGCCCCTAAACCGGTTTGGCTAATGGTATGAAGGGCCGTAGAATGTAGATGACATGGCACGTGCGGGTCAGAAGGGACGGATGAGAAGGAAAGCACCTCAGTTACTGTGAACACAGCTTAGGCAGGAGCTCATCTCCAATCAGAGCACATCCTGGCCCCCTGCCAGTGGTCGGTGGTCAGGGTGCGGTCTCCTCCTTTTCCCGAAGCAAAAAGTACTGCTGTCACACGGTCTCGCCCAGGACTCTACCGGGGTCATCGCTATCCTGTTTTCTCCAAGCTCAGACTCTGGCTTCCTGACAGTCTCTCTCTCTCTCTCTCTCTCTCACTCTCTCACTCTCTCTCTCTCTCTCTCTCTCTCTCTCTCTCTCTCTCTCTCTCTCTCTCTCTCTCTCTCTCTCTCTCTCACTCTCTCTCTCACTCTCTCTCTCTCTCTCTCTCTCTCTCTCTCTCTCTCTCTCTCTCTCTCTCTCTCTCTCTCTCTTGATCTTACTGGTGTCTCTTACATGACTGTGTTGTCATTGAGAATGATTCTGAGAGTTTATTGTTAAATGTGTCGATGGGAAAACAGCTTTTCTCTATAGACATCCTTTTACCTGTTAACGGCTTTCACCATTGTTGCCACCCTCTTTTGGTCAGCCGGGCTCCAGAGGTTCCCCTCAGTCTGTCTCTGCCGTGTTTGTTTCTATTTGTTAATGTTCCTCTTACCCTGCTGGACGCCCATTATCTTCCTAGCTCAGAGCATACAACAAGGGAAAAACATTCTGTTCACATAAGTCATCTTTCTCTGCCTCTGTGTCAAGACTCTCCCTTGCCAAACCAGGCAGGCTTCTCTCAAAACATTGGGTAATAATCCTAAACTCTAAAATGGGAGTACACCCAGAAACCACTCTGTCAGCGATTGCAACAAAAAAAGATTCCTAAGTAACAATTTAGACTCCAAATATCAGGGAGTGAGAATACAGGAGAATATGTCAACCAAACCACTCTGAATCTTGTAGGGAAAGAACAACATCTGGATTATTCCGAATTAATCATTCTCATGAGAAACATCGGACAGAATGTCAAGCATATTGTTTTCAATGTGTTATATAAACATATTTGTACATTCTTATTTCTTTTATAGGGCATTATGTCTTATGAGTTAACTTCTCACCTCATAGTGAACTGTATATGTCAGTGGTGAGAAGGAGGATGGATGTTCAGGGTTTGGGAGGGTTACTGACTAACCATTCAAGATGACTGGGTCTGAGAAATGTCAACACCTACACTCATGACGCAGGTTGATACAGTTCCACACACGCTAGAAACGTTCAGGACTGTCAAAGCATTTGAGGCCAGTCAAGGTAATTAAACATGGTATTCCGTTAAAAAAGTCGTTTGAGTTTTCAAAAGTGAAAAGTCCTTCAGAGTGATTGCCTTGTAGTACTGAACTGCAGTGAAAGGCCCTTCACTTGTGGAGAACAAAACAATTCGCAGTTTGAATACAATCTGCAGGGACCATGAGGTTAGCCGCTCCGATATGGGGAGAAAATCTGTCTCGGAGTTCTCACAGTCTTCCAAGTTGAAAACACTTTATCTTTCAGAAATGTAATGAAATTAATCGGCAGTATTGCCCCTGCTCTCTGTTGTTAGCAAACCTCCCACCTCCAAGCCAAACGGGCAGGCTGGCAGAAGAGTTCCATTAGTTGATACACTATACACATCAGTTGATACACTATGAAACTGATGCAAGGAGCACAAGCAAAAGACTGATGACTGCCAACCCAAAGGGGGCTTTGGTTGAAACTCATCAATGGTGTGTCACAGGTTGCGTTTTAGCCCATCTGCGCTCGCAACAGCTTGCATCAAGTCGCAGGGGGTGGCTTCACAGGGCCAGACGGCGCATGAGCCAAGCTAGTACACAGAAGCCAGCCAATTCCTTTGCTTTTGATTCAGTAGTTTTGAGAGCTTTTTGAACCCTATCACGAAGCCTGTGGCCAGGCTAAACTTTGTTTATGCAAAGAATGCCTCACCAAGATTGAGACAAATTGAAGGGGGAAAAAAAATGTTACACTTGCTGGAATGAATACAAATTAGTTCTAAGTTATGCACTTTGCCTAGCCTATATATTATTATTCCACAAGGTACAACATTGAACTATCATGTAGAGATATTTCCTTGTGTTTTTAAGTCATAAAGAATGTCACTCAAACCGAAAAGAGCATTGACATGTAACAGCCTCCGGCTATGTAGTGGACATTCATCTATTTTTGGGACACAAATTTGGGGAAAACAGACTCCTTTTATTCAGTCAGAACAGCCTCAGGACACAAGTCTGAAACCATATTATGGAATGTGCAGTTTTAAACATGAAAAATACTTCCTATTCACAACTGACAAGCAAAGATATCTATGTAGAACTCTTTTTTTAAATAGTTTAGACCAAATAAGCATATAACAATCCTTTTGGGAAGTAATAATCAGTCCAGCCTCACACCAGAAAGAGCCTGGGGTTTTGTTATTGGCCATTACAGATTCAAATCTGAAAATTGCTTTGAATGTGCCTTATGGTACTGAAGTTCTTACAATGTCTTGTTAATTAGCCCACAAAAGACAAACACGTTGTATATGGTTGCTGTAAAAACAAAGCATATACAACTTTCAAGCAATAATTCAAATCCAATACTAAAGTACACAAGTTCAGCTCACTCATAGTTTTTCATTGTAGACCACAATTAAATTGTCGGCATCACAAATTAGAAATGACAAGCAGTTTGTTCAGGGCTACCAAAACGCAGAACCCTCAACACACCATCATTTAACAAGTTTATGAAAATGTATTTAAACGTATTGACCTATTTCTTGATATTAATTCTCATTCCTGTCATAAAAGCACATTCAGAAACTGGACCTTGTTGTCAGTGTATTGTGTTCTAAAAGGTCTACTACGTTTAGCTGCATCTTAGTGGGGAATGTGAGCTGATTTGTGATAAGAGCTTTTTGTGTTCAGCCTATACAATTTCTGTTAGCCTCCTCAGAGTCTATAGTGTTATTGCAGTTTCCGTTTCACTCCAACTTCAGTCCCTTTGTTCTCAGGTCTGCTTTAGCCTCTGCTATCTGGGTCTGCAGTTCTTTGGCTGCTTCTTCACAGTCGTTGAAGGTAGCCACTCTGTATCCTATGGTGGCTAGGGAGTAACAGCCAAACAAAACTAGCAGATACACAGGCATGGGCCAGGCCAAGTCTTTGTAGATCGGACGTAGCCTCAGGTCCAGAAGGTCAAAGGTGACGAGAGCCCAGGCCACTCCCAATAGCAAGACACCAAACACCCACTCTAGAAGCTTGGTCATGGTGGGACAATGGTGAGACACTAAAAAGAGGGTGTGTCTGAAAGAGAAAAGTAGTTATCATTGACAGATGAGCTTACCCTACTTGCTCAACAAGTAGAACTTCATTCACCAATTTAAGTAGTAAAGGGCATTTTTTACATTTTAACCCTCTTTTCATTTGGACAACAGGGATTTTTAGTACATTATCACTCAATATTTATTTTTGTATATTAGATTTGAGTAGTAAGAAAAGTATTAGCAATAACAAATGCAACTTATTTAGAAGAGCGCTAATTACGTTTTATATGTCCTATTCTCAATTGGCGCATAAAACATAACAGGATAGCGCCCTTGTATGTAAGCCCCATTTCGGACGGCAGCAGTACAACAACACTATACAATGGGTAGCTTATTACTACTACACATAGGCCTACTAAATTGTCAGCCAGCCAACAATAGCATAGTTCCTAAATAATTTAAAATAATCATTTTAATTTGAAAAGGTAAATAGCTTACTTATCTAAACACCACACCAACACTGCTAGATACCGAGACACAGCAGCAAACTACTTATCCCCCAATCCAAACGATCTAGCGAAAAACACTGCGTTCATATTCGTCACTAAAACCGTTACAATAATCATATTTAACGCAATTGTGTAGCGAGTGATTTACAATTTAAAGCAAATAGATTCCAAACCACTAAAAACAAGATAATTGTAATCCCTTTCCAGTCTTACCTGCTTCCTAAAGCCAACTCAGCTCTGCGCAGAAAGATGACGTAACAGGATACACGCAAAAGGGAATTGTAGTTCTTTGGTGCAGGTAACGGGTGGGCACCGGTAAAGTATGGAGAAAATAATATCCATTCCTGCACTTCTGTGATGCTGGGATAAAGGTAGAGAGTGGACAATTAGGGCTTATGCGAAAGTCCCTCTAAGCGTTAAATCTCAAGATTACGGTCTGATTCTCAACAGTTCAGACTAAATTGAGGAACACCTGTTCTGTTCATCATCTGTGACTGTGGCTTGCGAAATTAGAGAGATATTTCAATTTCATGGATGGATAGAGGCATAGTAATAATATACACTGTAAACAAATACACAATGTACATTATAATTAAGCATTTACAAAACAGGATGACTAATCCATGGAATGCTGTAGGGCTAGAACACAAAACGTTCCCTCAACCATTAGTTGAAAAAAACTAGCTGCATTTATTAGTAGTACCCTATGTGCTAGGTTAAATTACTGAAATACCACATCAACTTTAGCCCAGATTAACCAAC
>JAPMUY010007866.1:0-2500 GCA_026901105.3 Galaxias olidus | reverse complement strand
TTTGCCAAACACACACACACACACACACACACACACGCACGCACGCACGCACGCACGCACGCACGCACGCACACACACACACACACACACACACACACGTAAACACACACTGGTGCGGGCTGTGATGTGTGCACAGCTGGTCTTGACAGAGCTGTCCAGGAAACATGTGTGGTTTACCAATCCCCTCGTTGACACTCCGATTTGCCTCGCCTTTCGCTTTTCAGGGACCTGGAATTTTAACGGCTCGAGGGCTGCAGGGGTTTTGGGAGTCAGCGCGTTTGACCAAAGGTGGAACGCCGCTCCAAAACGCTCCGCCGCCTCTGCCGTCTAGATCTTTCACACACAGGATGTGAGGCTCGATGGAAAGGCCGTTTTCACCGCGGCTCCCACGCTGTGTATTGCGATTAACACTATATCATTACTCGCACTCTCACCCTCCAGAAGGCTGTTCCATGCCTGACTGGTGGAAACCATAACATCCTAGTCGTTATGAGTTACAGGCAGGGCCAGACGAAAAATAACAAAAGTAACACCGGCTTTAATAGTCCCACAGCCAGAGGCTAAAAAGCTGTTTCATGCAGTTTGATAAATCCATCCCAGGAAGGGAGGGGACTTGGTTCCACCTTATGCACTTGGTTTTTGCCCCAGAAATATATTAATGGGATCTGGATATTGGTTGAAAAAGGAGATTAATATTTGAGGGTTTTAGAATGGAATGCCTACCTTCTTGGTTTGGGTTAATGCCAGACTTCAGGCCTCACCCCAGCTCTTCAATGGCCACTAAGCCTTGCGTGGTTCTTTCAAGTTGCCCATCCTATATATTACACTGTTTGATTACAGAGCAATGAATCATTGGCCTGTGGAAAATAGGTAGACAACAGAATCAATGTAGGTCATCATGCTGTCAGTAAATGTTGAGTGAATTAGACCCGCCCGTGCCCCATGGTAGCACTCCAGCAGCTCCCTCTGTGCTTGGCCATATGGACTCTGTCTAGCATTACTGTCACCCCTCATTTATCATAGTGAGCCAAGATGGGTCCTGTCATGCCATTGCTCCTCCAATCCTCTTAGGACAACATTTAACTGATTGAGTCGTCCCGTCCCCCCGCCCCCCCCCACGTCCCCCCCCCGCCCCCTCCCCCCACCCCCTCCCCCCACCATCTCTTCTTTTTTTTTTGCTCATTAGCGTAATAAAGGAATAGAGAAAAAGCCACTGTAAATGTTTCAACATCAGCCGCATCTGCAATTCTTTTACATAATAGGTCCACACTGTAGGCCAACGTGTGTTGATGACTGAGTGTCTCTTGGCTTCACCAATCAAAGAGAAGGAAGTGTGTCACTGTTGCAGTGTGTAGACAGCCTTTTTCCAGCGTTGTGATGCATGTGGCTGGTGGAACGACACATTGGTTTTATGTATCCCCTCCTACCTACTTAATTCTAGCTGCGGGCCTCCCATCACGGAGAAACATGGTAATATTCTTTGGCAAGACGGAACAGGTTTATGCAGGTCTTCTACAAACAGTAAAACCCCACTTCAGGCAAAACAGTATGTGCTGTGTCTTTTGTAGTGGATAATACAAATTGGACAGCAACATATTGTTTTTAATATTGTACACTATAAAATACTCTGCTAATAATAAAAAAATCCACACATTTCGCTGTAGGCCCACAATGTACACAGGATATTGGAAACCAAACTGACTTTATTTGTTTGTGCTCCACTATCTGTATTGAACTGTGTATTCTAAATGTAATCTTCTAAATGGATGGTCCAGAGCGGCCTACGTGGTGAATTGGATGCAAACAGAGTTCACCAGTGTGTGGTTTAGTAGTATCGCCATGCCCTCTAAAGACGATCGGGTTAGAAGGGTTCAGACAGACGCAGCCAATCCAGATGGTACAGTATACAGTATGTCTGGTGAACAGATCACTGACAAGCCCTCATCAGCTGAGCTGCAAATTACTTTTCTTCCTCCCCCTCCCCGCCAGCGTACACAAAAATAATGATGGTGGAGATTAAGTGTGGGTTATTCCTCTTAGGTATTTAAAAGAAGGCCCATGCTGTGTGCCTAATACTCCGCGTTGGGATTAGGTGGACCCCTACATGTGGTGTTGTGGCTGCATACCTCGAGCCAACCTAAACCCAATCTGTTCCAGATTTAAACCCCCAAAATGGAGAGGTGCACTGGGGAAGAGACGGCAGAAGACAGGCACGGAAAGGCCTAGATAAAAAGCAACAGGAAGGAAAATATATAACGGCGTAGAGATCGTGGATGGCATGAAGAATGAAATAGAACAATACAGAGAGAAAGAGAGAGGGAGGGAGGGGGGGGGGCAGAGACTGAGAGACAGATAGACCAGGGAAGGAGGGTTTCTTTTCCTCTACAGTACTTAGAGTTGGAGCAGAGATAAATCTTGTGGAACAGAAAATATTCATATCTGCCAGTATTGGGACATTTAAAAATGAACAGTTACACTACGTCAAGACCTGGATTTTTTT
>JAPMUY010007859.1:0-58227 GCA_026901105.3 Galaxias olidus | reverse complement strand
CAAAATGTCATTGTGAACATTTTATTACCAAACACTACCAGGCTGACTGTGTCAGTTCACTTAGAAAAACAATACAAAATATATGATTATTAGAAAATAGACACAATTGATATTACAATTTCTTCTCATGTTCAATGTCCAATAATTTCATTAAATGTTCCTTAGGCAACAGTTTCTTAATCCCAATTTATTAATCCTTAAAGTTGCAGCTGGAATAGAGTTAAGGTTTTATGGCCCTTTGTGTTGAGAGACCATGCTGGATCCTCTGGAATTTTCCCCAGGGGACATTTTGGGCCTGAGGGGGAAGGTTTGGGGATTGGTTTCCTTACACCACGCTAACGAAATAATTGTGAGGGTGCCTAAGAAGGGGGGCTATACAGAACAGTGAGCTCCCGAACTGCACGCAATCACAAAAACAGGAAAGAGTATGAGCATAAACAAGGAGTGACCATGACGAGGCAAAACATTTTTATTATTGTTATCGGTAAATAAGGAAAATAACAGTAACTAGTAACGGCCCCTTCTAATTTTCAGTAACAGTAATTTAGTTACTCTAATGTGAAGAATAATGCGTTACTTTACTAGTTACCGCCAATATTAGTGAAATTACTGTAACTTTGTAACGCGCTCCCAACACTGATTGTAACTGACAAAGTTAAACTCCGTCCATGATATTAATTTTTTTCATCTTTTTTGACAGACTGCAGGGTCCATTAGAAGAACATACAACATAAACAACACAAACAACTGAGTCACATAACATACATAGATCAGCAGTACCACTTACTCCTTCAACAGACATTGCTTCCACATAGGGGATTGATACCGCACTACACCGAGCTTAGGATCTACCAGCAACTTTATTATGTTCTGCGAGTCATTCAGCCTACATATAAATTTGTACATCAAATTCCTTAACAGAGCATGGAAAGAATAGATTCTTGCTTCACAAAACAAAACACTTGCACCACTCCACCTAGGCTTTCTAATTAAAATCCTCAAACCGTCATTATAGGCAACTCTAATCTTATGAAAGCTTGCCCTTTTAAACTTCACCCACAGACTGGCAGTATACAGCGGAGTGCAATAAGCACGAAACAGACTTATTTTGACATGATCCGAACACATATTGAATTTCCTAGCCAACATGTTAGCTTGAGCATATAATATAAGGCACTGCCTGTACATGTAGTTGACTGATTTGAAAATACTACGATTAAGAAAGCCATTCATGGTTTGCTGGGAGTGTGTGGCGTGAATATTACAGGTCAAAACTAACATCAATTGGATAGTTTTTTTTTAATCGTGCTTAGAAGAGAATTTGCCGGAGTCTCTAAGCTATCCATTTGGTTCAGTCTAAAACGGCAGTTGGAGAACTCAATCGTAATGTGTTGTGTTAAGGCCAGTTCAGAACAATGGTTCACAATGAGACGAAACGGTTTTAGAACGTTGCAGAGTAAAATTGCAGCGGTGTGATCTAGTAGAATTAGAATTAAATCGTAATGTGCTGTGATAGTTGTATAGCCTACTTACTAGCTGTTAATTTTCCTTATCTGGTGCTTTGGAGATGCATTTGACTGAATGGTGGCTTACATTTATAAAAGCATATATAATAGTGGAGGCTAGCCATGCCTCCTTGAAATTTTGAAGGGGTAAACGAAACAAGTGCTGTAAAAAAAAAAAAGAAAAAGAATAATATTACTTTTGAATCTTATTTATCTCTGGCTATGTCATCTCTTGGGTCACCTGCTAACATCCATCCATCCATCCATTAACTTTACCGCTTATCCTGTACAGGGTCACGGGGGGGGCTGGAGCCTATCCCAGCGGACACAGGGCGAGAGGCGGGGTACACCCTGGACAGGTCGCCAGTCTATCACAGGGCCGACATATAGGGACAGACAACAACTCACACTCACATTCACACCTACGGGCAATTTAGAGTCACCGATTAACCTGCATGTTTTTGGACTGTGGGAGGAAACCGGAGTACCCGGAGGAAACCCACGCGAACACGGGGAGAACATGCAAACTCCTATTAACAATGTACCAAAAATGGTATGGTTACTGTGTTTACGCTCGCGCTCACTGCACTACCTGTGGAATCAGGCAAAAGGCTAAGGGAGGCAAGAAATATTAGCTAGCGATCTGCCTCCTTTCGTAGGAAACTTATCCAATCAGTGTTGAGGTGGTGGAAACAAGTTCTGTTTTAATAGCAATGGGAAAAAAGCTGAGAGGAGGCATGCCTCTGTCTCTGTGCCAATCACAATCGACCTGAACTTGACCTAATTTCTCCCAAGCATACTGTGAAAGGAATGGGAGGAGTTCCTTTGCTGTTGGAGCCATTTCAGTTAGTGATGGGAAGATCGGTTCATTTTAGTGACTTGGTTATTCAAGTCTCGTTCAGTAAAATGAACTACTCTTTTTTTGAGTATTTTCGTTCATTTGACGGGGGGGTGGGGGTTTACGTGTAATAATCCCAAAATCAATAACGATTATGAAGGTTGTCATAACTTAAGCATGAAGCAGTCACGTTACAAGTGAACGAAAGACTCAGTCCCTAAGGGTGAACTGCTAATTTATGTTTCCTGATCTCTCGTGCCTAGTCTATGCAGCTATCACGTGACCAGTGAACGAAAGACTTAGACCAGAAGACCCATTCGAGGGGTGAACTACTCTTTTGAACGAATTATTCAGACCTGAAAATCCATTCGAGGGGTGAACTACTTTTTTGAACTAAAGACTCACTCAGACCCGAAGACCCATTCGAGGGGTGAACTACTCTTTTGAACGAATTACTCAGACAGACCCGAAGATCCATTCGAGGGGTGAACTACTCTTTTGAAGGAATTACTCACACAGACCCGAAGACCCATTCGAGGGGTGAACTACTCTTTTGAAAAAATTACTCAGACAGACCCAAAGACCTAGTCGAGGGGTGAACTACTCATTTCTGTTTCCTGTCCTGTCTTTCGAGTCTTTTGCTCACTTTTCACGTGACTGCTAGGCGTAGCATAGAAAGCAGAAATTATTGAATTGGTTCACGAGTTAATATTACTGGTTTTGGTTCAGTTTTTTTTATGTTTTTCACTTTACAGTTTACAGTCAAATCAAACAAAACAAAACAACCAGTTTATTATATTAGACAGCTTATACTGCAAGATTGTGTGATTTAGTTGTAGTTCGAGTGTGATTGTTATTTGGCTGTACGGGACAACCTGATTTTAAATAAATACATCTTAAAATTATATCAATATTGTGATTTTTTGACTAAATACAACACATCACATTTTAGTAAAGGAGTATATTGCAACTGCTTTAATGTGACTTAATTATCACAGTGAGTGAATCATAACTATGGCGCAGTCGTAACTACATAACCATGGCGAACTAAACATTTCTCTTTTCTATGCCGAGCTATCACGTGAAAATTTAACGAACTACTCAGACCCGAAGACCCATTCGAGGAGTGAACTACTCTTTTCTCTTTCCTATACTTAGCCTATGGGGCTGTCACGTGAAAATTGAACGAACGACTTAGACCCGAAGACCCCGTTGAGGGGTGAACTATTCATTTCTGTTCCTTATACTAACAATGCTGAACGAAATTAACGAACGACTCGAACACAACTGGTGTTGCGCATGCGTGACCAAAATGAACGACTCACTCTCTGAGACCACTCGTTAGTCCCGAGTCATTTTAAAGATTCGTTCAAAATGAGGGCCGTGTGATTGGCCATAATATCCATTTAAGTGTGGGACCTAATTGACACAGGTGTGGCGCACAGCGAGGTTTATTGTTTTTAAACCGGTAAATGCGGTGTGTTTTATTTTGTTCTTCAAATCCTACAGTTTTACTTTTGGTTAAAACAAAATGAATAATAAAATGATAAGTTTATTCAGGAACAAAGGAGGATCCCACTGCTTATCTTACAAGCATGCCGTTTGTATCTGTGCCACGAGTAGGCCTACATGAACAAACCAAAAACAAAGGTGTGTCAACACACAAAGTCAAAAACACTCCTCTATATGAGTTTTTAGTAACGTAACCAGTGATAATATGGAACTGATGTTAGTTGTCCGTTCATTCATCACAACCACGGATCACGCATTGGAAAGTGTGAACGGCTGGAGGAGGAGTAGTTACTCTCTGCAGATCTGGCTCCGAACCGTAGTTGGGACAACCTCTGATTGTTTGCAAAAAAAATGGCTCGTGATGAGTAACATAACTTAAAGTACTTTTCTTACTTTCTATTTGCATTAACAGAGCAGAAGACAGCTTGAAACTGGGGACATTTATTTTCAATATCAAATGCGGTAGCTCAACACATTTTTAGTCTCCGTTCAACTATGGCACTTTGACCCACGAGAGCTACATGCTCCGTCGACTAGCTCCGCACCAGTTGTAAAACACTAACTAAAGAGAAAACTACCACAACCAATACCCAAAATACAATGCTCTTAAAGTCCCATCCCCGGTATTGTAACAGTGTGGACAGAGACAAAGACAGCGGGGGCATTGGGTGCGGTGAAGGTTATCAGAGGAAGTAACCAGGCAAAGACCATGCATTGAAAAAAGTGTGGACACGCCAGTAAAAGCGACGCGACTTCGGACAGAGGAGCAAAGTTTGTGGAGTTCAGGCCATGGAAAAGAGGTACAACTTATAAGGGTAGCGCTACCATAAAAAGTACATGGCCATTAAGATATAGGTGCACACAAAATGACTATCAAAGAAATCCAATGCATTGGTGTTTAGTTCATAATAAGAGACAATCGACGTTAAATGTATATTGTGAATGTTTAAAGTAAATGTTTAAATGAAAATAGTGTGGTTAAATTTTTTTTGGGTCAAATCATGGATGACAATCAAGTTCATGAGGGTGTTTTGGGTAAAAAGGCAGCACCTGATGGTTCAGTAGGGGTTCCTATTAGCGCTCAAACTGACAATGAGGGAGCTGTTTTTGTCAAAAAACGATCAGTGAAACTTACAGCAAAAGCATTGCTTTGGCAAATAGATGATTTAGAGAAACTTTGAAAATCTAAAATAATAAAGCTGCTACCTTAAAAGAAATAATTTAAAGGTTTATGGGCAAGCCGGGTCTTAAAGCTGAAAGCAAATTCAGCCAATATGAAACGTTGATTAAAACGCAAAGGATGCACATACAACACTGCTTGAATTGTTACCTGTGGAGGAAAGAGAACCGTGAGATTTGGTTCAAGGCAAAACTCCTGTGTGTAAATGAATTATCCCACAGTGTCAGGAAATATTTGATGTGTGCAAGGGATAGAGCTGCTGGAGGAAGTGTTGACGTTAACGTTTTGGACAGTGAAATAAAACCAACGGACAGTGTGTCCAATGTGGGGACTGTGAGGCCACGCGTCTCAACTTAAAGTGGCTGCAGTTCTAGATCAAACAAATCCTTGTTGGAAATTGCACGTGTACATGCCGAGGCAGAGAGAGCTGCGCACCATCTCTGACAAGAAAACACGCACTGGAGAAAGAGGCGGAATCATTACGTAAATGAATGGAGCAAGTGGAAATTGATGGCGAGATTGAAGCATCAGATGCAAGACCAAAATAAACTGACATTCCCAATCTAAAGCTCTGAGGCCAAAACATTGGAAAATAAAAAAATGCCTGTGGCAACAGAGGAAATTACTGAAAATGTTGAACAAGTAATTGATAATTCCACAATACAAGTTCTACAAAAACAAAATGAAATATCTGAATTGCTCATAGAGCAGCAAAGGACAAGCCAACTTCCACCAAGATAAATACCTGTTTTTGAAGATGATCTTCTAAAATTCAAAGTCTTCATGCAAGTCTTTAAACTCTGTGTTGAAGAGAAGTACAACCATAGGGGACTGTATGTATTTTTTGGAAAGATACACCAGAGGGCGTCCACATGACCTGGTAGAAAGTTGTTCACATACAAGCGCAAGGAGAGGCTTTGAAACAGCCAAAGCCCTCCTACAAGAGCAGTTTGGTAATGACACATTGATCACAGCAGCTTATATGAAAAAGGTTCTCATGGCCTGCTGTTCAGGCTGAAAATGTCTCTTTGCTCCATGTCTGCTGAATTGTGTACGAAACAAATAGAGTTCTCAGAAAACTTTGACCCCATTAACGTATGTCAACATATATAAAATGAATATGAAAACAACGTAATATTCACACAACACAAGGCAAGCAAAGGCATAAAAAAATTCTGACATGCTAGAGTATACGTTGGTTTGTCGTGGGATTGTATCTGTAAATGGCAAGACCATCGCAGGAAATGTGTCTAAACCGGCTAAATCGTATTGAGAACGGCCTGCATTTGTGTAGTCCGAGGCTGGCATAACGTTATGTTATACATGAAAATAAAACGTAAAGTGTGATATGAAATAGCTAGGTAGTTAACGTTGGCCAAGTCTACCTAACGGCTAACATAGCTAGCACTAGTGCTAACGTTATTTCACAAGTTCAAATGTGCGGGACACATTGGATCGCACCGATGTCTGGTGGGGCGCGGTTAAACAGCTTTGTGAAAGGAAAACAGTAAATCGTTCAAGTTACATTTTTTAAATGATAGCTATGTCTGAGAAAAAAGATATGCATATCTACAGTATACCAACACAGAACTAGTGCTAACAGCAACATAAGATATATATTTGACTAGAACGTGTGCACCACTATATTTCCCATTTGGTAACGCACCTATTTAGGAAACAACGCATTGTAAACAGTGTTCGCTTATTATCAAGTTCGCTTATAAGAAGCGACTTTGGGCTTGATCTTTTGGAAAGTCGCTTACAAATATTGGTAGTCCCGGGTTGCAGTTTTTTGGGCTTGTTTATAAAGTATAAATGCTTATTTGGGCTTGCTTCCTATATGTCTAATGTTAAATAAAGTTTCACTGAGCGCCATCAAAGCAGATGTTTTTGATAGGCTATGTTTTTCAAACGCATGATCGTTTGTCTTGTGTCAGGATCCGTCCACACAGACCCATTCTATCTGCCCCTCCCCTTCTCCCACACATAGGTGAATGACTAAAATCAGACATTTCGTGACTGTATATCACTGGCTAAGTACGTCAGTGACATTTCAAATAAAAAATAATGCGCGACTGGATTGATGGAGTTAAGCTACTTTTGCTAACAAAACCAATGACTAAGTGGGCAAAATATGGGAAAAGAATATAACAAAGAGTGGTCAGGGACGTCAAGGCCTGGGCGTACGGGGCTTTAGCCCAGATGTTTTCTGAATAGCCCCAGGATCCTTTTTTTAATATAAGAAAAATAAAACATTTCCCATGATCTCTTCATCTGTCATTCTAAAGTTGCATAAATAATATGATATTGTTGATCAAAGCCGCAAACGCTATGTCCAGTGTGTGTAATTCAAGGGCCGGAGGCCAATACTACAAAGCGAGATAACTGGCACTGCATAAAGCGTTGTAAAACCTCTGGAGTGGACACAAATGTTTTTTTCGGCAGTCATTAAGTTCATTAAAAATTAACACTTAATTTTACAGCACATAGTCTAAGTGTTACTATATGGGCTAAAAAGCTCTTGCCAACTCAAAGTTGTCTTCCAGATAGTGTATCGTTCAACCTTTTACCTTAACAGTCAATACCAAAAAAAGCATAATCTCAATGCGCTTTTCGCTGGGGTTGCAGCTGATGATTGTTAGAAGGTCATTCACACAGCCTATGTGCTTTAGGGAACAGCCCATGTGTAGGCTATAATTTAATAGCCTAATACTAATTGTTTTCACATCTTAGATATATTATTTTATGTATCCTTTCATCTCAATTATAAATGAAACAAGTGTCCGTAATGCAAAATAGGAAACTTGGGAGTGTAAAATTGACCGTAGCTTTGCAGAAACATGCACATACGACAAGAATACTGATAAGACTTTACTCTCGGCATTGCGCTGCCAAGATTTAGCCGTTAACATTTATTTAAACTACTCATATCCTGACTTTATCAACGTGCTGTCTTCCGGGGTTCAAAAATGAGCATGAGCCATTGGCCAAAATATATGTTTATGTTGCCAACCAATCCATATAGTTAACACCAACTTAACTAACACACATCTTAATCGCCATTGTAGTACCGTTTAACACCCATTTGGATAATCAGTTTGTCAACTCCGAGTTTCCTTCCTTGTTAACTCAGAGTTAGATTGGAGTAGTTAACCTACGTTTGTAGTATAGGCCCCGGGTCACAGTGCTGTCGTACACCCACCATAATATAATGGTGAAGGTAAGGGTTGTAACAATACTGCAGCACCCAACATTGAAATCCAGATCAGTGTAACAATGTATTAGTGTTGGAATGTTGTTAAAATTAAATACTCTCAGTAGATTGTTGCAAATGGACAACGATAAAGGAATTCTGGTAAACAGGGCTTGAAATTAAGGGCATCATAGGGAGGTTAAAAATGTTACAGTAAAAACTGATTCTGGGATGGTCCCAGAGTGGTAGTTCAAAAATGACAGAATTCATAAACCACATTATGGTATTTGTGGTGGTTATTCTTACTTTGGGATTGTACTGGAATGTTTTAAAATGAATAAATATTGTAAACCCTAACGGCAAATTAAATACAAAAATGTACAACAATGTGTAGGAAAGTGTAACAAACAATAAAACCCATAAATAATTGATGACACACATTGAAGTCTTTCGTAATATGGGTGATTCATGTCTTTCTATATGCAAAAGGTCTGTTGAGATAGGTACTTTATTTATCCCCCGGGAGGGAAATTACAGAAATCATAAAATAAACATAGGCTATACAATAAAATGTATAGTACTGACATCTGAAATTTTTACTAGAATTCAGTAGTTTAAGCATTGTAGCCATTGTAGAATTGGCTAGTGTGACTAGACTGTGTGAATGAACACACAAAGTATAAATCAGCTTTCAAAAGTGTTTGAATTCTGTATGTCGATTTAGTGCCACACAGATACATCATTTAACATAGAAATTCGAATAAGATCTCAATGTAATATTTTTATATGGAGTGCCTTATGTTTAGGAACTACTGAATTCTAGTAAGAATTGTATATGCTTGTTTTATACCATATATTAATTTTATATTTTTCGTAAATAGTATATATGTATCCTGTATGATTTTTACAGATCTTTTCCAGTAGGGGGAGGCCAAACAGGGGCCGGTAGTAATGGATTACTCCCAATTCTTCCAGTTCAGGTGAAATCAAAAAAGGCAACAAAGTCATTCAGACCTATGCATTTTTAGACAATGGGTCAACTTCTACATTCTGCTCTGAAGCTCTAACACGAAAACTGAACCTAACTGGGACTAAATGTAAGATAAGTTTGTTAACTATGAGCCCAAAGACATCGGTATCAACATACATTGTAAATGAACTTCAAGTAAGTGACCTTAATGGAAAAAGGTACTGCAGTCTTCCTGATGTTTACACACAAATAACAATGCCAGTGAGTACAGCAAACATGGTCAAAACAGAAACCCTTAGAAAGTGGCCCTACCTTGTTCACATCGACATCCCTGAAATCCATGCAGAAGTGGAGTTGTTAATTGGTACAAATGCTTCAAAGTTGATGGAAACGTGGGAGGTTTTTAACAGTCAAGAGGAGGGATCCTTTGCCATTAAAACCCTACTGGGGTGGGTTGTCAGTGGTGCATGTGGGGATTGGAACGGCAACCTTAAGAATGACTGTCGTTTTGCCACTGTAAATAGAGTTTCTGTAAAGACACTTGAGGTGTTATTGCAGAAGCAGTTTGAACATGATTTCAATGTTAGAGCTGCTGAGGACAAGGATGAAATGTCTAGAGGAGACAAATTATGGAGCATTCTGTGAAATTGCAAGATGGACATTACAGTTCAAAACTACCATTTATAGACAAAGAGGTTACAATACCAAATAACCGTTGTGTTGCTAAACAGTGCCTCATTGGAATGAGAAACAAAATGGGAAGAGATGAAAAGTTCCACAAAGAGTATACAGAATTTCTTGAGGATGTCATCAACAATGGTTATGCTGAAAAGGTCCCACAGAAGGAATTGCGTTGTGGTGAAAACAATGTCTTTTACATTGCTCATCATGGGGTTTACCACACGCGCAAAGGCAAATTGCGGGTTGTTTTCGACTTTGGAGCTAAGTTCAAAGGAACTTCCTTGAACGACCAACTTCTGCAGGGTCCTAACCTTACAAATTCCTTAGTAGGTGTGCTCCTAAGAGTTAGACAAGAGCCCATTGCCTTTATGTCTGATGTAAAATCTGTTTTACCAAGTCGAGGTGGCGGAGACTTTCTGCGATTCCTATGGTAGTCCAAGGGCCATTTAACCAAAGAAGTTGCAGAATACAGGATGACTGTACACCTGTTTGGAGCAGTGTCGTCTCCCAGCTGTGCGTGTTACGCTTTAATGAAGACTGCAGATGACCACCAGGCTAGCTTTCCGGATGAGGTGATTGACACTGTGCATAGAAATTTCTATGTTGATGACTGCATGAAAAGCTCGCCTTCTGTGGAGAAAGCAGTACAGATAGCTAAGGACCTTGGTGACCTAGGCCAGAAAGGAGGTTTTTATATTACACAGTGGGTCAGCAACAGTTGTGAAGTCATCCAAGAAATTCCTGAGAAGGACCACTCAAAAAATGTGAGTAAGCTCAATTTGAACAGGGACCAACTCCCAATGGAAAGAGCCTTAGGGCTCCAGTGGTGCATGCAAAGCGACACCTTCAACTTTTGCATAGATTGCAAAGAAGCACACTCTTAAGAGGGATTTTCAGTTGTCAGCCCGGTGTATGATCCATTAGGATACCTTGCAGCAATAACTCTTTCAGCCAAGCTCATTTTACATGAGTTGTGCAGAAGGAAATATGGCTGGGACGAAGAAATCCCGCAAGTCCTAAGACGACAAAGGATCAATTGGTTGACTGACCTGAAAGGGCTGTTAATGCTCCGAGGGAGCAGGTGCTTGAAACCACATGACTTTGTATCACCCATCCATGCCCAGTTACTCCACTTTGCTGATGCCAGTGAAAGAGGGTATGGTACAGTAACATACTTGAGGTTACAGAATGAGTCAGGTGAAGTACATGTTTCTTTCCTTCTTGGGAAAGCCAGGGTGGCACCACTTAAACCGCTAACCATCCCTCATTTGGAGCTCACTGCGGCTGTCTTGGCTCCTCGGATAGACAAGATGTTGAAAGCAGAATTACAAGTTCAATTACAAGATTAACGTTTCTGGACTGACAGCAGCAAAGTCTTAAAATACATCGAGAATCAAAGATTCAGAACATTGGTGGCCAACAGAATATCAGTCATTAGAGAGGCATCAAACCCCACACAATGGCAGTACAGCTACACATCACAAAATCCTGCAGATGATATGTCTAGAGGGTTGACAGTCCACAAGCTTATGAACCACAAGACATGGTTAACGGGTCCAGAATTCTTGTGGAAAGCAAAGGAAACGTGGATGGACTGTGAGGTGGAGTCCACAATTGATAAAGGTGACCTAGAGGTCAAAAAGGAAATCTCTGTTAATGCAATAAATGTGCAAAACCTCAGTGCAACCTGTCATCTCATCAGTTATTACTCCGATTGGAAAAGACTTAAAACTGCAGTTGCTTAAATATTGAAAATAAGGAAATCTCTATTGGAATTGAGCCAAAAAAAGAAACATCTTAATCATGTCGACCTGGAGATGTTGAAAGCCAAAGGTTTAATAGGACAAAGTTTATCAACTAATGACCTGGCCATGGAAGAAAAAGCTATTATCCAGTTCTGCCAAAAGGAGAGATTTAACAGCGAGATTTGTGCACTGTTGTCTGGAAAGGTTGTGAAAAGGAGTAGTCCCATCTACAAGCTGAACCCTATTTTTGAAGATGGATTGCTAAGCGTAGGTGGAAGGCTATCCAGGACTGCAATGCCAGAAGAAAGCAAGCACCCAATCATTCTGTTAAAGGACCAGCACATCTCCATGTTAATTCTCAAACACATACATGAACAGGCATGGAGGAAGGAATTACATCCTTTCCAGGTTAAGAGAGAAATATTGGATCACTTACGCAAATGCAGCCACAAGAAAAGTCTTGTCAAGTTGTGGATTTTGCAAGTGTCACACAGGAAACGTGTGATCAAAAGATGGCAGACCTACCCAAAGAAAGAACCACTTCAGACCTGCCTCCATTTACCAATGTGGGGGTGGACTACTTTGGGCCCATTGAGGTAAAGCAAGGACATTCCTATGTGAAGCGCTATGGTGTCATCTTTACGTGTATGGTAGGCAGAGCAGTTCATTTAAAAGTGGCACATACACTAGACACTGACTCTTGCATCAATGCCATTCGTCGATTCATATGCCTGAGAGAACCTGTCTCAATGGCACAAACATCACAGGGGCAGAGAAGGAGCTACAAAAGGCCATTTCAGACTTGAATAATGGGACAATAGAAAAGGCTTTACTACATGATGACGTCAAGTGGAGCTTCACCTCACAGCGGTGCTTGGAAAAGCATGATCGGGCTGGTATGAAGTGTTTATGTTTTTATTTGCAATAACAAACCTTGAATGATGAAGCCTTGGTCACTGTCCTATGTGAAGCTGAGGCTATTTTGAACGACCGACCCATTACCAAGGTCTCCGATGACCCTAACGACCTTGAACCTCTGACGCCAAACCACCTTCTCACTTTAAAAAGGAAACCAATTTTCCCTCAGGCCTGTTTGATCAAAAGGATCAGTATGTAAGAAGAAGATGGAAACAGACACAATACATTGCATATTTATTCTGGAAAAGAAGGTCCAAAGAATATCTTGCTGCATTACAGGAAAGGCAAAAATGGAATGAAACTAAATGCAATCTTACAACAGGGGACATCGTTTTGATCGCAGATGCCACTGCCCCACGGAATTCTTGGATGATTGGAAAGTTGGTCAAAACTTTCCCTGACAAGTCAGGCATGGTTAGATTAGTTCAAATCCAAACCAAGACAAGTATTATTGAAAGACCAGTAAAAAAACTTTGTCTATTGGTAGAAAATGAACTGTCAGCTTGAAAATTTGACATGTTAAAAGACACAAGGGGGTTTTACTTTTAAGGTAATTCTACATTATAAAAGTGAACATTTTGTTTGGAATTTTGTTTATACGGTTCCATGTGTGTACATAATTGTAATTCTTATGTCCTGAACTGCCATGAACAATTAGGGGCCGGTTGTGTTGGAGCCATTTCAGTGGATTATTAGGGGTGCTGTGAGTGGCCCTAATATCCATTTAAGTGTGGGACCTAATTGACACAGGTGTGGCGCACAGCGAGGTTTATTGTTTATGACCGTAGGAGACGGTAAATGCGGTGTGTTTTATTTTGTTCTTCAAATCCTACAGTTTTAATTTTGTTTAAAAGAAAATAAATGGATTGGTATATCCAACAACATTTAACGCCGTCATAAGTTTATTCGGAGACAAAGGAGGGTCCCACTGCTTATCTTACAAGCACGCCATTTGTATCGGAGCCACAAGTACGTGAACAAACCAAAAACAAAGGTGTTAGAGCCATTTCTCATTTTATGTCTGTTTATTTATACCTATTTACCTAATTATTTGATATATTGAATTAAATGGGTTCAGAATTAAGTGCTCCCCCTGCCGCCCTGTAACTTAAATATGCCCTTAAGTGCGCACCGTAGCAAAGGCCAAGGGGAAGTGACACCATGTCTTAATTTAAGAGTTGATTGAGGGCATGACATGGGCATTGTTAGACGGGGAGTGGTAATATCTTTTGACCGCGAGCTCCTTATTTGTTTTAATTTTACTCGCAAGTTTATGTTTGTACGCATCTGAGCAATAAAATGATGTAATATAAACGTCACAACTATCTCCGCTGTTAATTCTGGTAGTTGACAAACAAAAAGGAGGCGAGTCCGAACACAGAGACAACCCAACAAACCCAGTGGCTCAAAATTGATTAAGAAGCCACTACAAAAGGTGCGTCAACGCATTTGCGTTGGCGCAACTTAAAGCTTGCAATGGAGGGTGTAGAATTACAATTCACATTATATTGAAACACACACACAGACATAGATATATACAGTATGTATGTACGGTCTGATGGTGTGTGTACATGTATGTATGTGTATATATGTATGTGTGTATATGTATGTATCAATGCATGTATGTATGTGTGTATATACTGTGTGTATGTGTATGTGTATGTGTGTGTACATATATATATATATATATATACAGTGCCTTGCAAAAGTATTCACCCCCCTTGGCATTTTTCATGTTTTGTTGCCTCACAACCTGGAATTAGAACGGATTGTTTGAAGGTTTGCATCATTTTATCCACAGAACATGCCTACAACTTTGAAGATGTGATTTTGTTTTTTATTGTGAAGCAAACAACAAATAGGACAAAATAACAGAAAACTTCTGCGTGCATAACTATTCACCCCCCTAAAGTCAGTACTTTGTAGAGCCACCTTTTACGGCAATTACAGCTGCAAGTCGCTTTGGATAAGTCTCTATGAGCTTGCCACTGGGATTTTTGCCCATTCCTCAAGGCAAAACTGCTCCAGCTCTTTCATGTTGGATGGTTTCCGCTTGTGAACAGCAATCTTCAAGACTGACCACAGATTCTCAATTGGATTGAGATCTGGGCTTTGACTAGGCCATTCCAACACATTTAAATGTTTCCCCTTAAACCACTCGAGTGTCGCTTTAGCAGTATGCTTCGGGTCATTGTCCTGCTGGAAGGTGAACCTCCGTCCCAGTCTCAAATCACAGGCAGACTGAAACAGGTTTTGCTCAAGAATATCCCTGTATTTAGCACCATCCATCTTTCCCTCGACTCGAATCAGTTTCCCAGTCCCTGCTGCTGAAAAACATACCCACTGCATGATGCTGCCACCACCATGTTTCACTGTGGGGATGGTGTTCTTGGGGTGATGGGATGTGTTGGGTTTGCGCCATACATAGCGTTTTCCTTGGTGGCCGAAAAGTTCAATTTTGGTCTCATCTGACCAGAGCCATACATTTGGGGAGTCGCCCACATGCCTTTTGGCAAACTCAAAAGGTGCCATCTTATTTTTAACACTAAGTAATGGCTTTTTTCTGGCCACTCTTCCATAAAGCCCAGCTCTATGGAGTGTACGGTCTATTGTGGTCCCATGCGCATATCCACCAGTCTCTGCTGTGGAACTCTGCAGCTCCTTTAGGGTTACCTTTGGTCTCTGTGCTGCCTCTCTGATTAATGCCCTCCTTGCCCGGTCTGTGAGTTTTGGTGTGCGGCCCTCTCTTGGCAGGTTTGTTGTGGTACCATGTTCTTTCCATTTGAAGATGATGGATTTGATGGTGCTCCGGGGGATCATCAAAGATTTGGATATTTTTTTATAACCCAACCCTGACTAGTACTTCTCAACAACTTTGTCCCTGACTTGTTTGGAGAGCTCCTTGGTCTTCATGGTGTGATGCATCTTGCTTAGTGGTGTTGCAGCCTCTGGGACCTTTCAGAAAAGGTGTGTTTATACTGACAGATCATGTGACACTTAGATTACACACAGGTGGACTTCATTTCACTAATTATGTTACTTCTGAAGGTAATTGGTTGCACCAGAACTTTTGAGGGGCTTCATAGCAAAGGGGGTGAATACATGTGCACATTTCAATTTCCAGATTTTTATTTTTAAAAATAATTTTTAATATATATTTTTTTCTCATTTCACTTCACCAACTTAAGACTATTTTGTGCAGATCCATCACATAAAATTCAAATTAAAAAAACATTTAAATTACAGGTTGTAATGTAACAAAATAAGTAACAAGCCAAGGGGGGTGAATACTTTTGCAAGGCACTGTACATATACACACATATACAGTCATGGGAAAAAGACAGTACACCCTCCTTCAATTCAATGTTTTTATTTATCAGGGCCTAAATAACATTTGTGTGGTCCTCACCAACTTCTATAAACAAAAAAATTATCTCAGGTGACAACAAAAAAACACAACAGACTTCAATATGTAGTCATTGTTTCCCAAAAGTAAACCAACATTCAGAAATCAGGTGGGAAAAAATAAGTACACTCTATAATTTAGTAACATGTAGAATCACCTTTAGCAACAATAACTTGAAGTAAATGTTTTCTGTAGGAGTTTATCAGTTTCTCACATCGTTTTGGAGAAATTTTTGCCCAGTCTTTACAACATTGCTTCAGCTCATTGATGTTTGAGGGCATTCGTTTATTCACAGCTCTCTTCAGATCCCGCCACAGCATCTCAATGGGGTTGAGGTCTGGACTTTGACTTAGCCAATCCAACACCTTGATTTTTCTATTCTTTAGCTATTCAGATGTGTATTTGCTGGTGTGCTTGGCATGACCCAATGTCGGCCCAGCTGAAGCTGCTTTACAGATGGCCTCACATTTGTCTCAAGAATATTCTGGTATAAAGTGGAGTTAATCGTTGTCTGCATGAGTGCAAGTTTACCAGGTCCAGTGGCTGTAAAACAAGACCAAATCATCACCCCTCCACCACCATGCTTGACAGTTGGTATGAGGTGTTTGTGGTGATACGCTGTGTTCGGTTTTCGCCAAAGATGGCGCTATGCCTTATGACCAAACATCTCCACTTTGGTCTCATCAGTCCAAAGGATATTGTTCCAGAACCTTTGTGGTTTGTTCAAATGCAATTTTGCAAACTTAAGTCGTGCTGCCATATTCTTTTTGGAGAGAAGGGGTTTTTTCCTAGCCATCCTTCCATGACAGCCATGCTTGTTCAGTCTTTTTCTAATTGTGCTGTCATGAACATGAATGTTTAAAGTGCTTACAGAGGCCTGTAGGTCACGTGATGTAGCTCTTGGGTTTTGCTTTAAATGTCTGACCATTAAACGGTCTGACCTTGGACAGAATTTGCTGGGACGCCCAAAGCTGTTC
Source organism: Galaxias olidus (assembly GCA_026901105.3). Lineage (NCBI taxonomy): Eukaryota > Metazoa > Chordata > Actinopteri > Galaxiiformes > Galaxiidae > Galaxias > Galaxias olidus. The sequence continues at coordinate 41,302 of JAPMUY010007859.1, read as the reverse complement.
GTTTAGATTTTCATCTAACATCTTTGCTAGACATGAGAGTTTGGAGATAGGTCTGTAACTATTTAAGTCACTTGCATCCCCCTCTTTATGTAAAGGAGTGACCAGAGCTGATTTCTATATTTTAGGTATTAAACCAGAAGTGATAAATAAAATAAAATATATGTGTCAGGGGCTCGGCTATGAAGGGGGCAGAAAGCTTTAGCAGATACGGGTCTAATTGATCTGCGCCCTACACTTGGAGTTGCATAAGGTATGTAGAACTTCCAAGCAATCAAATTGTTTAAATGAGAAGGAAACACCATTTCCATGGGAATTAAATGCGAATATCTGATTTTCGTGCCCCAATATTTCTACTGTATTCTTCAAAAAGTGAGCCTGATTTTATAAAATGATGGTTAAAAGCATCACAAATTTCCTTTACAATACAAATACAATTCGAGCATAGCTGTTCAATTTAAAACACAGTATTGCCGTTAATTTAGAATATCAGACGATACACCCAATATTTCTACTGTATTCTTCAAAAAGTGAGCCTGATTTTATAAAATGATGGTTAAATACATCACAAATTTCCTTTACAAATACAATTCGAGCATAGCTGTTCAATTGAAAACGTTGTATTGCCGTCAAATTTGAATAACAGACGATACAGCAATGAATGGTTGGTCACACAGCCTTCGCTTTAGTTTCTTTGTGGTGGCGTCCAATACATAGCAACCCAATGAAATTCAGGCTTATTGACCATTTCGTCCAATAGCGTTCGTCTTTGTTTTCTGGCTTCACGTGACCGCGGACAAACAGAAGAAAGTAGACTGGGCCATGTTCGTTTTTTTTAAAAACCGTATGATTAGTTTACATGCAAAATTTTCTTTAGATGAGCATATGGAGTATATTGGCATTTGATGTAACGTTAATTAGATAAGTATAACGTTAGCTAAACTAATCGTGCCCAGACTACGTAAATACTTGACCAACGTTAGCGGTTTCTCTGTAGCTAGCTTGTTGTTAGCTAATAGCTTGCATATAGGCGCCAGTATTCCCTTACCGTTTGAAAACCGACCGAAGGAAGTTTTCTCTGTTGACATTGCTCAGCTTGCAATTGTGCTTGCCAATTATCATTAGGTGCAAGCTACTATAGGCAACATTTTTGCAAAGATAAACAAGCATGGCGGAATTCCTTGAAGATCCGTCGGTTCTCACGAAAGATAAGCTCAAAAGTGAACTTGCCGCAAATAATGTGCCGCTTCCAAGCGTAGAACACAAGAAAGATGTCTACGTTCAGCTGTACCTGAAAAATCTGACCGTATTGAATAAGAAAAGTCCATCACCAGACACATTTTCCAGTGATGAAGAATTAGCAGCTCCCGTGGTCTCCAACAAGAGTCGCTCTGGAAGGGTAACCATTGCTTAGATTTGCTTCCTTTTAATTTATTTTTATAAAGTGTAATTTAGCAGGCTTTATTCAAAGCTACTTACAATGACAGCCCCCCTGGAGCTGGGAGTAAAGTGCCTTACTCAAGGGCACACTAGTGGAGGTGTTTTGGAACTCATGACTTTTTGGTCACCAGGTAGCAGTCCAACCCGGTAGGCCACCACTATCCCCAACATTACCTAGCTGTTTTCCTTCTTACACGTTAACAAAACTCAATTTGCAGAAAGCGACCAGGAAGACAGACAAGCCTCGCTCAGAAGAAAAAGAGATCCCAGATATTACTGATGAAGGCTTGAGGGAACAACTGGAGATGTACGGAGTAGAATCTGGACCTGTAGTGGGTAAGACATACACAGAACAAAATTATAACGTTAGTGTTCGGTACGTGCAGTACTTTTAAAATATTTCTGTGAAATATTTTAGCATCAACCCGGAAACTGTATGAGAAGAAGCTGCAGAAGCTTTTGGACCAGTCTCCATTTGAGAATCCCAGCCCACAGGAGACTGCTGAAGCAAAAGCCGATACTAACCAGAATGGCAACACTCACTCTGATCAGTACAGTGACAAGGAGGATGGTAAGCACTAGACAGGTGCTATGCTACTCTGACCAATCCTCTTAAGCATCTATGCATTTGTGAACATTATTTTTTGTAGTAATTTTTCCATCTTTGAACATTTGTTGTTGTTGCTGAATTTCCTTGGGGGGAGTCTGAAACATGTTTTGCTCAACATTGTAAACATGTCTATCTTGATTTCTATCTGCTCTACTTGTCTATCACTTGTTTGTTAGAGGAGAATTTTGCACCTGAATTGGAACCTGCTACTGTCATTGAGAAGCCTGTTAGAAGCAGAGGAAAGACGCCTGTCACTGTCAGAACTAGTAGTAGACGGAACAATAAGGTGAAGCGTGCAACACTGTATATATTTTCCTACGTACTTATTATAAATGTATTTTGGAGAAGGGAACGGTATCTTTATGGCCACCTGTTTTTGTAGGTGGAGGAGAAGCTTGCCTCTGGAGACCAGACCCATATAAAAGGTGGGGAGAGTGTTGTTGAAGACATACTTGCTAATGAGATCAGCACACCCACAGGAATCAGGTAAGATTGATAAAGAGACGCATCCAAGTAGCAGGGACCAACACTAATGGTTGTACACATGGCTGGGGCCAGGGAATTGAGAGATCAGGCAGATGGAGTGTGTCTCTGAGAATTTATTATTTAATAAAAATTATATGTGCGAATGTTAAGATTTTATAACAACCCAATGCACTTTAATAAGTGTTCTGACAGAACAGAGTTTTTTGTATTTTGAGTTTCATATTTCTTTTTTTTTCCATTTATTTATATATTTTTTTGTAGAATCTTGGTTTCAATCCATAATATTGATTTGTATATATAACTAAAATGGCATGTAATAAAGCTTATCACCATAATAAAAAAATGGGTAATTTAACAGTGACATTTAGTCATTTTATCTGGGGTTCATTTTTTACGAGGTGGGAACTTGAATTAAGAGAACCTTTTGCTGCAGCAATGAAGGTTTCGTGCAGGCAGCAAAGTGTGCCGATAGTTGATGCTCTGCTTTTATTTACCAGTATTTAAGAATGAGAAGTTTAAATATTTCCCACATACAGACTTAACTTTTCATACCATATATAACGTCTGTTTTTACAGATTGATTGTGATTCAACATTATGTGAATGGTTTTTATGCATGCATTCCTTGATAGTGGCTTTGTTCTTAAGATCATAGAAATAATTTCAGAACTACCTTTAATTACTGCCATTTAGATGAAAATGCATCCTAAGTTATGTTGCCAAACATGCTGTTGTGCCATTCAATTTGGGAAGTTTGACATGGAAGGTAAATTAAAAGATCAATGTGAAAGAAGATGTGAAGATTTTCTTAAATCTTAGTTTACTGGAGTGCTCACACAACATATTGGATCATTGGCAATCTTTATGCACAGCATAACACTGCACAAACCAGTACAGTTTTCTTAAAATACTTAAATGTGCCTTTTCCATCAGTGTCACCTCCAGGCGACCCATCTGTGGAGCAGCTGGTCGGCCATTGAAACCAAGTGACTACTGGCTAAATGAGTCACTATTGCAGCACCGCTTGCTCGCAGAAAGCCATTCCCACTCAGAGATTCTCTCGCAAGGTGGTAGCCCACTCTCCACAAGCAATGCTCTGGCCCGAAGAAGCTTTTTGTCTGTGCTGTTCCAGCTGCTGCTTCTCATTGTAGTGGCTGGGTTTCTTTACTATGGTTACCAGAACCTGAATGCTGAGCAGGTCAACGCCATCAAGGCTCTCGTGGATAAAGTGGCCATCCCACTTGGCATCAGCAGTGAAACTGCAGCAGAGACCAGTAATAAGTAGTAAGGACATCCACTTTTCACACGGCACCTCTATCCTGGGCATCCACCAGATCCATCAGATCACCTTCAAGTTTTTATATTTGCTTGAATCAAGGACAGTTTTTTTCAATTTGTAACAAGACTCTACCCCTTCCTTTTGTCTGAAGAGACTGGCTTTTGATGTTTAATCTGTGTGAAGTGTTTGTGAATTTCTCTATATGTAGAAGTAAATGTTATATTGAGAGGGCCGGTCTAGTGCACTGTTGTAGGCTTAGAAGAAAAAAAAAATGTGTAGTGTTTTTGGGCATGGTGGTTTCTGATGGTGAACCTAAAAGCACAAAGAAATATCAAAAAAGGAGGTGGATGAATTTGAAATATACTTCTCTGGTATGAGAGTAACCAAGAAATTCTTACGAACATTTTTACACACTGCTCAGGACTATTCTAAATTAATGTTATCTGTGCTGGGAGGAAGGCTATCTAATGGTGAAATTGTCTCATTACTGCATGAGGAAAATCAGATGCAGTGGAAACCTTTTTAAAATGTGTTGCCCCATAAAACTGTTGGATAAAATTACCTACACTGTCGAATTGAGTGGAAGATTTATTGAAGCCATGTTTGAGTCCATTAAATATGACTATACCTGTGAGTTTACATGATTTGGATTTGTGCTTTGCTTGAATTTTTTTTATTATTTATTCTTGTTGACAAAGAGCTGTTAACTTGCACCCATGAAGCCCTAGGCAGTAGCTATTAAAAAGGGCCACACAAGATTTAAACATAAAGATGGTCAAGGATAAGAAATGGTATTCGACACTCCAGCTCTGTCTTCGACACATTTATCAATAAAACGGTAGTGTCAAATTATACAATGTGATCGTGCAGCTTTGCAGACATAATGTTACCTACTAACGCTAGTAAACCCACAACACAACCCATTTCCTCAATGCAAAAGTAGAAGTGATTAGCTAGCATATCAAAAACACATTATAAAAAGTACACAGGAAATATACATAAACATATACATGCCTGGCAAAGATTTAAACATACAGATGGGCAAAGATAAGACGAGGTGTTCGACACTCCAGCTCCTACACGTAAAAATACCAGTCACGACTTTGTTTAAACCGTACACTCATTTTGCTCTTGTTAGCAAACATTCTAGATTGTGGTTAATTAGCCATTCAACAAAACAAAACAAGCGAACTATGTTTACAATTGTAGGATCGGCCTACAATGTTAACCACGTACATTCATAGGGCACTTTACATAGTTCAGACTTGTATGGGGATTATAACACTATTACAAAAAAGTGAGTGGAGCTCAAGTTACTACTCTTATCGACCTATTCTATTTTGTACTCACCCCAATCCTCTGCCTGGTGCAGAGCATGGCTAGCTTGACCATATTCTCCATGTGTGCTCTCAAACACTCATGTTTCTTAATTTTTTCAGAAAGGTGGTTCATGTCCCTTACTCAGTCCACCTTGTGTCGGTCCCAGCTGGTTGGTCTGGTCCAAGCTCTTTCACTCTCATTTTCTCCACCAAAGTTCTCCTTTACAAATGATTTTGATGAAGAGATAAAATAGAGTTAGCAGGCGCCTAGTCTGGCGATGCCGGACCCATCTTCACACTTCCTTGCGCTGTGGCAGCGCTGGAGAAGTCTGGCACCATGCATTTAGTTTTTGGAATAGTGTAGAAAAACATTTTTTTTTTTTTAAACCAATCACAATTGTCTTGGCCGGCGCTAAACCCAGGATACAGCGACGGTTCCCTTGCAAAATTGTGTCGGATGGGAACTTGTTTTGGTGAAACATTTGCACGTGGGCAGGCAAGCGCTGGCTAAATCCCCGGAAAAGAGAACCCCACATTAAACAATAAAATAGGTATTTTGGCTCTATGATACGATTTCTATTGATGAAAAAGACAAACATAACTTAATCGTCGGTGTCCTGGAAGTTAAGCCTGTCTATATTTTTGCTTTGGAGGAGCTCACTGAACAGGTCAAAACCACAGATGTTTCATCTCACGGGTATGCAGTTCTTGCAGAATGTTATTACTTCGATATCAAAGACGCTAATGTGAAGCGGAAAAGATCAGAACATTGGTCAAGTCAATGGAGCATACATCTGCCAGAGTACATATGCCAAATCAGCTCAGACTAGCAATGACTGTCAGAAAACGGATCAAGATCGTGCATGAGAGTCGAGACTTGAGTCTGGGCTTCTCCAAGAAAATTGGGTTCGCGTGGGTTTCCTCCTGGTATTCCGGTTTCCTCCCACAGTCCAAAAACATGCAGGTTAATTGGTGACTCTAAATTGCCCGTAGGTGTGAGAGTGAGTTGTTGTCTGTCCTTATGTGTCGGCCCTGTGATAGACTGGCGACCTGTCCAGGGTGTACCCCGCCTCTCGCCCTGTGTCGGCTGGGATAGGCTCCAGCCCCAGCCCCCCCCCCCGCGACCCTGCAAACGCTAAGCGGTATAGCTAATGTATAGCTTGAAGTTGTACTGGTCCTGCAACTAGTCAAATCAGACTCGATGCATAGATACATAAAAACGCTAAATCTAAGATTCATATAGCCCCGTCGATGATTAAACTAGCTATAGAGAAGTGTTTTTCATAACTATCAGATCTACATTTACCAATTGCCATTGGTTTTAGCCTGGAAACCAAAGCTATGAATGTTGTCCAGATATGTATTAAGTTTGGTGATGTAAAAATACTTAAACAAAAGTATGACAGGGGAAAACAATGGTATTGATTACCAAATTTGTTAGTTGTGAAATAAAGACATCTGACAACATGAGTGCAAAAAGGTAAGATAGGTAAATAAATATAGGTCAAGAAAAGACTTGAGCTCTGGATGATTTAAAATAGGTAGTTAGATACTTTAAAGTTCTGTAACAAAACAGGAGAGCATCCCTTATAGTTCCAAGTCAGTTTATCATGGGATAAATGGTGGTCCATGTGAGGCAAGGTAAGGAATATCCAAGACCATGAAGGTTGCAGCCATTAGGGAGAAAATAATAATTTCTGAAAGAAACAAACTAGCTTCAGGTTGAAAACGTATAACTGTGCTTGTTCTGACCCTCAGGGTGGTGTAAGGCTCGGAGATATAAGGGTCTAACATTTGTCCATAAGTAGTAGGAGGTGAAGTATGCAACACAATATGCAAAGGAGTAGTGACTATATAGTATTTATTGTGATCGCCACAGGGAGCAGCAGGACAATGAAAAGCGCCAAAGTAAACAAAACCATTAGAACAAAAACCTCTACCTACCTATCCAAATCTCTAACTAGCTTCAAAACACAAAGGTTGGCACACGTTCCTTCCCTAGTGTATATAACGTATAGTACCTGCATGAAGGAAGAGTAAACCCCAGGGTTTCTTACCTACTCAAGCTGAGCCTGTGCTGGCTGCAAGCTGGATGTGCGAAGAAAAGGTGACACTCGAGTGCCAGACTTAACAATAACAAGTTTACACCTTATGGCTACAATTAACAATTACAGGCTACCACACATAGTATCAACATGCGGTCAACATGGGGTATCCCAATAATCAAAAACAACGTCAATAATAACTAACCATTGTAGTTAACTTAGCACACAGATAAACAAAGCATTCGCTCCTTCCCTCTCCTCCTGTCTGCCACCGCAGTCATTCTTGTAGCGTGCAGACCTGTTGAATTGGCCGCTCACAGCTGCACGGAATGTAGACTGATGAATGGGCGTGGCCATGGAGCTGTGTCAACCTGACTGAAGGATAGAGAGAGTGTGGAGAAAAGGAGGGCACAAACACACATACAATACGGCCACGTATATAAAGACATATATACACACACAGGGCCGTAACAGTGCTACATTGAAACCACACATTTATGAGGACTGTGGTTAGCTCCTCATATATCTCTTTGTAGGATAAATTGAGACTGCCATCTTAAGACTCGTTTGCACTTATGTTGTGAGATGTCTTTATTGCGCAATTACATCTGAGAAGAAATAATGGGTATTAGCGCGAGTTGATATGCAGTGTGACATCCGCTGATGTCTCTGAATGGTACATGTTCACCTGTTGCAGACACATATTTGACACTTTTGGAGGCTGTGGCAGTAATTTCCAGGAGTGGCACAGAACAGGGTACAATATCTTAATTCGCCAACTTTTCCACACTGCTCTCCAAAAGGAACTTCAACCCTGTCCTCTCCTTTAAATAAAAACAAGACAGAATAATTAGTCAAACTCAAAGGGAGAAAAATAAGATTTGTCATATGTTTGGCTTGACTGGGGTTCTAAATTGGTAATAATTCAAAGATTAGGTGCTCGGACAAGGTAACATGATGAAACTAGAAAATGCATTTCCCTGAGCAACTGCGATGTGATGCGTCGCAGTTATTCGACTGACCGCCTTAGCGCGCACAAGTGTACTGCAGTCCAGACCACATTTGTTAACGGGGCGCTTACTGCTGCAGAGGCGCCGAAACTGGGGGACCACGGGATCTTGCATTGCTAAGGCTGGTAACTTTTTGGGCCAAGGTTTATATTTTCAGAAAACACTCCGTCTCGCACCCCCAATTCTTGTAGTCCTTATGGCGCCGCTTCTAGATTGGCAGTGCTGCTTCATTGTAATTGAGTGGCGGACATATACGATGGCTAAGTAGCCTACCAACGTTTAGTTTTAATTTTAGTTTTGCTCTCTAAGCTCTATATGTATGCACATGTATCAAATGAATTTAATATGTATTAAAATCACTCAGACTATCCACAATGACAGTATAGCTTAAACGAAATGGATCGAGGGTCAGCTATATAGTGCTTCGTAAAACTCTTCCTGTAATAGCTCGGGCATTATAACTTTCTTGCATTATTTTCTTCTTTCACATGCATTTGAACACACTAACAGAATCATATTGTAGAAATAAGTTTATTGGAAATTGGCGATATTATGAAGGCATGGTTTATGCGGAATGGATCTGTTTAATTAGAATGTATTTTATGACACTGTAATGCAATGTCATCTATTCATCTTAACAGCTAAATCTCTTTCCGAAACAAGATCTAGATCCACCATCATTAATTCTCCAACACTTCAATAGGGCTACTGTAAACACCTATCATATAACTTGTTCCAGATAAACTCATCAAGACAGAACGATGAGCGCTACAACCATACAGATGGAACTTGTAGGCCTTCTGCGCACTATTCATTTTAATGCATGCACTGAAAAAAATGGCACTTTGAACCAACTTAAAAATTTGCTCTAATTTGTTACAAGCACTTTTGTGAGTTTTTCCTCTAAGTATTTTCATGATTTGGTTGACACCATGAATCTTGATTTGATGTCAATCAAAATATTGAATTGACCAAAAACGGAAGTGTACATTCTCACAACAAAGAGCATTCATTCTAAAGATCATACCATTTATTTTTACTTTGACACTTAATTGTTTAGTTCTTAATGAGTTGGTTGAAACCCTAAATCTTGATTTGATGTCAATCCATATTGATTCAGCAAAAGAAAAAAACTCATTCATACAAAGCAAAGAGACCATACACTATCCTTTTTACTTTGTTGCAACTTAATTGTTTATTTTTTGACTGTTTGAGTTGGTTGAAACCTTATGTCTGGCAAAATAAATATTTTTGAACCTTCAACACAAATGTTACAGGCAAGTCAATTAGCCATACATTAATTATTTATACGTTAATCAATAGATTTCTTTTAATAGACTGTAGTCATAAGCGAAAATAATAAAATACACTTTACAACTTAAATTTGAACACCATAAACAAACAATCTAAATTTGCCTTACATAAAAGTAGAATTAACTTCAGATACAACAAAAAACATTGGTTTGTACAGCATCATTTACATTTGCAGTAGTGATATCAGTGCCGCAATTTCTACACCATAGACATTATTTTTCATGGACAAATCAGGAATTATGGGCAGTTTTAAATAAGTCTGCTTCTTCGTCTTATTTAAATTGAGCAATGACCACTTCCATTAACAAGGACAGTATTTGAATTCAAGCTAGAAAACAAACAAAAACGTTCTGTAATAGGTCATTTAAATCTATGACCGACAATAACCAATTAAACAGAGGGAGAAACCGGGCAATGATCAAGTACAATTTTATGGATGAGTACAGAAGTGTATGTCTGCACAAAGACTGAACTGACCGTAGACATTTCTCTAAGAACATAGACTAATATACTCATTTCAACCTTGTCAATGATTCCGAATTTGCTAAGCTAAATAAATCATCCCATTGGTCAAGGGGGAACACGTTACCTTTCAGAATTACTAAGGAAACGCACATAGGACACGTGTACATCACTCTAGCCTTCAGTGTCACTCTGACCCTTCCCTCACATCTGAACAATAGGTTAGGCCGGAACATTTGCTAGTACACCCAAATTTGGCAACCACAATCCACATGTATTTCTTTGTCAAGTTCTAAATATCGGATTCAGTCAGACTGCACAATCAGACTGTCATTTTCTTGAGTTCTATCCCCACGAACATTTTCTGCAGACCATCGTAGGCATCAAATGTTTCTGTGGTCTCCAGAATGTCAGGGCATATGATTGACCTCTCCTAAGTCTCTTTACCTTTTTGGCTGGCAATGCATCCTCTGGAGCTTTGGACTGAAGTGAATATGCAAGTACTTTACAACACCTGATTCCCTTAAGCTGAGTTCAGTAGTTGCCCATTTCTGTCTTCAGCCGCTGTTTAAACCCGTAGCAACCATTGTACGAATCAAGTTTACAGAGGCATGGATGCTTCTTGATTAGTGCTTCGGCAACATCACTGAAGTCAGCATCTGTTGGGTAGGCTTTGTACTTGAATATCTCTTTGGATACCTTTCCTAGAATATCTGACTTTGACTCTGTCAACGTTGTCGTGTGACCCATACATCGCCTTTTCCTTTTCTAACTGCAGTTCAGTGTCATAGAATAATGTTGGTATCGGAAACTCTCTTGGCCACATCTGAATTCTTGTAGAGACAGCTGGATGGTGTGGACAGGAGTTCTGTCATCTGATTGAGTAGACATAGACCTTAAATCATCACTGACTGTGAGATTAAATCCTTGGCTGCAATCATCAGTTTAGCTCATGAGTCATTAGCTTCCTGATGTCATCAGGATTCAGAAGCACTCACAACTTGACTGGTCTTTTTGCCGTGTCAGTCCATTCTAGAAAAACAAGGATTAAAACGGTAGTATTAGTTGTAGTACAAGTTTGGTCACAATTTACATCTAATCCATATTCACAAATTCATTGCTTCACAATTCCGATAAAAAAAATTCAACATTTCCCATTACATTTTTACTTTAGAAAATGCCCAGTATTTGTGTAAGTCCTACTGTTAAGGCCTTATGTTATCTTAAGTTTAATTAGGTGGTTGGCTGGTGCATTGTTTTTTCATATTTCATATGTATTATTTTTAAAATAAGTGGGCATGTGAATAGGCTACATTAAACAGCCTTCTGCTGACAATGAAAGCATGACAAGTTGCAAGCCAGATATTTCTGCTTGCTATTGAAAGTTAACTATGTTATTGTGGTAGCTACTAGCTACATACGTGTTTAATCGACAAATCAGTTGCTGAGATAGAAAAATCAAATGCCTTGTGTCAAAAGCTTTGGAGAACCACTGTGCTAGGTTGGTGTAGTGGGCTCTAGCTATCTAGTCTGAGCTTGTGGATGACACTCGACTGGCACTCTCAGGTCCTGACTCATCTGCTGTAGCAACAGGAGAACTTTTCCTCCTCCAAATTCTCTAGCCTTGTTCTCGCCTTTTCGCATTATATTTCGTGTTGATTGTTGTCCTTCTAAATTCGTTAGCTAGCTAGATGCCGAAATGACAAGCGCTGTAACCAGGGCGCGTTCTCTCTCTCTCTTTCTCGTGCTCAAACAAAATGCGTGTGTGCCAAGTAATAGAAGGTAGATCTGGGCCTTGAATTACACACACAGGACATAGCGTACTTGCGTCTTTGATCAACACTATCATATTGTTTATGCGAGTTTGGAATGACCGATGAATAGATCATGGGCAATGTTTTTTATTTTTTTCACAAATGGACCTATCAACGCTTTGCTGGTAACGCCGGAAAGAGGCATGCACCACCCTCACCAGAAAAAAAAAACCAAAAATACAAATACACAGCAACATGATTGGCCATATCAGAATTTCATTCGATTTGTGTGTGTTAGTGCTACTGTGCTTGTTTTAATTCAAATCAACTAACCACTTTTCATGCTTGAGCGGGCGGCAGAAAAATTCCAAGGAGGGGGATTGGCCGCCTTTTGGGAGGGCTGCTCTAGGCAGCTGCCTAGTTCGCCTATTTTGTAAAGGCGGCCCTGGCTGCAGTCAACAAGCCAAGACAGTCAGTATAGCCCAACAAAACAACTTGCAATTACATAACATCAACGCTAGATGGTGGTATATGCCCGTGAAATCTCTATACCAGTTAAAATCCTCTTCTCCATTCATTTCAATGGGGCCAAAAACCGATTTTAAAAATAATAATTTAAAAATAAAACGCATGAAGCGATCGCTTAGCTGTATGTAAGCGCAGTAGACTGCAATACCCAAGACATGTGGGCACTGGAATGGAATAATTGGGTCAAAACTGCGGGCGTACTTAAGGCGCCAAAAAGAGGCCTAATATTTATTATTATTATTATTAACAATAATAATAACTAGAAATGCATTTCCCTGTGCAAATGCGATGTGATGCATCGCAGGTATTCGACTGACCGCCTTATCGCGCAGAACCTACCCCTGCAGCACAAGCGGACTGCGGTCCAAACCCTCTTTGCTGACAAGGGGGCTTATTGCCGCTAGATCGGTAGTGCCTCTTCATCGTCGTGTCCACCATTATATTATGATGAAGTACTACGTTTGGTTTTATTTTCAACAAAGTCAGGCTTTCACCGACAATTCTTTGTGTTCAAAAAGTAAGCATTTAGTTCAAAACAAGGTAGCGCATGAGCAGTGATTTCTCCCTGTGAAAATGGGTGGGCTATCTCATACTATTCAATTGCGGTAGCCCATTTGGAGGGGCGGCTCAATTTTCAGTTGTACTTGATATGTGCTACAGGGAAGCCCACCTATAAGTTGCCGTCTCAAGGCATTGATAGTTTTACTTTTTAACGATTCACTTAATACAAATTCCCCTTGCCTTCTTGCATATTTCTTATGTGATTGCGTCATGCAATCACATACTGTTACCGGAAAGTCTTTATTATTATTATTCTTAGGCCTGATTTTGCGCCTTATCAACGCCCGCATTTTTGACCCAATCGATTCCATTCCAGTGCCCACATGTTTTGGGTATTGCAGTCCATTGCGATTGCATACAGCAAAGTGACTGGTTTACGTGTTACATTTTTTATTTATTTTTAATCGGTTTTTGGCCCCATTGAAATGAATAGGGAGATGGTTTTGATTGGGAGAGAGATTTCACGGTCATATGCCGCCATCTAGCGTTGATGTTATGTATTTGCATGTTACGTTTGTACCGACTGTCTTGGTTATGTGATTGAAATTACTGGGTATGGAAAACCTGTGCACATCATGCTAGTACTAGCAACGGGACTGCACTTCATTTACCACAGGCGTTGCACGAGTACGCTGTAGCAGTAAGTGGCCTACTCTCAATCAAATTAAACTGGTTTATGATAGCTTTCTGGAATGCTCCAAAACATACGTCTTAATGTCCAAATTAAGACACTGGCTAACACCTATCAAGGGTTCCGTACAATGCATACGCGCTAAGTGAACTGTTAACAATCACAATTTGGATATGGAGCTATGCTATGTCCATGGACGTTAGCTAGCATGCTCGTTAAACCATAGAAACGGAACTAGTACTGATGATACCGTCTTTCGTTGCGAACGTGACCATTTTGCAAATGATTATTACAGCCCCTTATTAGCCAAAGTTTCATAGTTCCATTTTCTTCATGTTAAGATAATAATTAGCAAGGCTACACTATTATAATCACGACGTAATTAAAGAATTTGCGTTTTTAGATTGGTATTAGGTAAGCTATGTAAACATTTAGATAAACCTACGCTACTTGTACGGAACGCATGCAGTAGCCTAATTATGTCACTCTCCCTTCTAACATTGTTTTACATCTTGGATGTCCCACAATTTACCACAATAAAACTGAGGTAGGCTACTTATGTTTTTACCAGAGGAAATTAATTATCTAGCTTGTATGTTAACTAACATTTTATTGCAGTCACTAGACGGCAGTATACACAAGGGTATAAGATTCATCTTGGTCCGTCATTGCAGCTCCCCTCAAGGCTTAGTATAATATAATTATAATTAGCATAGTATGTATTCGTTTGCGAGATAATGCATTTCAAAATATCCTAATAACGACAAATGCTTGTAGATTATAGTTTGCCATAGTAACTAACTAGCCATACAATGCGATTAGTCTTGGTATGGCCACGGTATGAATAATTTGTATGGTGTATGTAGCTGCAGTATCTCAAAGGTTACGGAGACTTCCTAACTTCGTGCAAAGGTGTTTGACTAGAGACTTGCATAACAAATAACCACAATGACGAGCACAAAGGGAGAGAGAGTTAAAACAGAATAAGTTCTTCGTAAAGCTTTTTACATCGAGTTAGTGTACGATGGAGCTCTCCATAGCTCTACATCAAGGAAGGCTATTCACCTGCTCTTGGGCTAACTAAAAGACACTGTACACTGAATGAGTTAGGTTGTATTTGTTTAACGTTAAAGAGAATTGTGGTGAATTGGATAGTGGCTGGCTGTTAACATGTATCAAGGGATTCCATAAGGCATTCAACAGTGGCAAAGTATTTTAGTTTTTCAAGTCCCCATAAATGATAGCTCACTGATAATACTGCAAAAGATCATTAGGTTAGGACTTCTCACGCTACACCATGCTTAGCCAGACCTAGTGGGAGTACCGTCAACAAGGATTTCATTGTGCCCTGTTTATACTGCTGCTTACTGCATGTGAATTCTATTTGTCCAAGTGGACGTTATCTAGCTGAAGTGTGCTTAGCTAACTATCATCCCCTTAAAGGCACCATAAATAATTGCTTGCTGCAAAACGAACTCCTTTATTTGTCACCATAGCGCGATTGAAATGGCGAAATCCAACACAACAAAGTAGTGTCAGAATGAACACTGTCTGATACATGTAGGCTATTTAAACAGGTGGCAGCACAGTTACTAAGATTATTTAAAATGCATTTCAATGGTGAAATCAGTATTGAACAAACTAACACTCGACAAACTGCTGCTGATTTTATGTCTGCAGCGCTGTACACGTGTGATATGCCGTTCAGAGGCCTTAACGCGAGGTTGAGCTAACACGAACGTAGGGGAGACTGGGGACGGTTGCAGCACTTTTTGCATTTCTCTGTTACTCTGAGACTAACTGACATAGCTATAAGTTCAATATGTGTGGCTGGTCTGTCTTCTAATTACCCATACAATTTAAAGATGACTACATATAACATATAGTTCACAATATTTATATGAATGGAAGAAGTCAGATGTTGCAACTGGCCCCAAGTGGGCATTTACACTTGTGTTCAGTTCAGCGCTTTACAACAGCGAGCAGGAGTGCCTCGTAAACGTTAGCTGCAGGGGCGTCACTTTCACAGCAACAGTATTATTGACATAAATAAATGAACAAATAAGTTTATAATAATGTATCTTTTAATGTTGAAATTTCCTTCTAGTTGGCGTTTACACTTGTGTTTAGTTCAGCGCTGTCCACCAACACACGAGGACATAGTAGTGCTGCAGTGGTTATTTTAGGGGCCTGGCCACCCGCACTGCTTGGTCGCTGATGGTGGAAACGCAATCACATCGCATTTGCTTAGGGAAATGCATTTTCTAGTTTGATTTTTTTTCCTGCTCTGAGTCTGTATGTCCGCAATTTGTAGTAAATGCCAGTCCATTACAGTATAATTTGAATAAGCTAACGCGTAACCTTGTGAGAGCTCCAAATCTAACTAAAACCCTGTCTGCCAAGGTAACGGTAAATATATATTATATGATTGATTCGATAGCATTAGGAAAACTTGACGTTACGTGTCATAGTGTCTGCTCTCGCTTTGGAAGCAGTGACACTCACGTCAGAGCGGTGCTGCTAACTTCATCATTCAGTTTAGCTAGACTGCATTGCATGAGCTAGTTACGGTTAACATCAGCCACTGCCGCCTTGTTGCGTAGGCCGGGCGCCCCGTTTAGCCTACTGTTCAAGTGGTTGCTTAATTATGTGTAGAAGTGTGCATATAAACCAGAGTCATTCATGTTAATTCCCCTTAGGAGTCAGGACTAAAACATTGACGAAGATTTTACTAAAACGAAAACTTACTAACAGACTAAATCTTAACTATAACAAAACAAAATGAAATTACCAAAATTTGACAAACGCAACTACAATTTTCAGTAAGGACGAAGACGAAAACAAAATGAAAAATGCTTGTCAAATTTAACACTGAGTCCGTGGCATTCGAACTGACATTTTGGCGTTGCAATGGAAGCGAAATGCAGGTATTTAGGTGCTGGAAAATGGGGCTATTATTATTATTATTTATTATAATAATAATTATAAAACTTAAGGATAACAGTATTGCGTCTTACGAGGCAATCACATTATAACCAGACGGAGTCATTCATTGCTGCAAGCCAAGACAGTCAGTATAGCTTAACATAACTTGCAACTACATAACATTAACGCTAGATGGTGGTATATGCCCGTGAAATCTCTCTCGCCATTCATTTCAATGGGGCCAAAAACCGATGAAAAATAATTCAAAAATATAACACGTCAACTGATCACTTAGCTGTATGTAAGCGCAACGGACTGCAATACCCAAGACATGTGGGCACTGGAAAGGAATCTATTGGGTCACAACTACGGGCGTTGATAAGGCGCCAAAAATAGGCATAATAATAATAATCTGACGATGCAGCACATAATAAGACTTGCTGGTAACAAGATGTGACACGTCATCACTGACGCATCACATAACTAGAAAATGCATTTCCCTAAGCAAATGCGATGTGATGCGTAGCAGTTATTAGACTGACCGCCTTAGCGCGCACAAGTGTACAGCAGTCCAGACCCTATTTGTTAACGGGGCACTTTCTGCTGCAGTGGCGCCGGAACTGGGGAGGCCACGGGATCTTGCATTGCTAAGGCTCTTACTTTTTGACAACTGGCCAATCAGAATAGATTATGCATTTTTATTTTTAGTCCCGCATTTAAACAAACCCCGCCATTGACGAAATGGGAATTCAGCATCTCAGCTTTCCAAAAGGTGTATGATCGTACATTAAAAGGGTGCTTTATAACTGATCAGTTTTATATATTTGTAACATGTTCAAATAAACGATAAGTTATGTACATTCAAAGAATGTTGCTCTTTATTAGGCCTAAAGTTGTGACCCTGGTCTAGTGACAGTGTAGTGACTACGCTGTTGGTGAACTACCGTTTGGTCGGCCAGAGAATTAGTAGGCTACAGTTGTCTAACTATGACTAGGATTTGGTTTCTATAATTATTCATTATAATAACTAACCACCCCATTCGCGTTATGAAAAAGACTAAAATCTGTAACGTTAGCAGCTAGCATGCTGCGAGACTAACCACCATAGACGCTATGACGGTTGCATAGCAACAAAAGGCGTTGGTGACGGTTAAGCGCATTGAAAACGCGTTGGAAGCGCAAATTTCAATGAAAAGGCACAGCGCCTCGCGTTTTAGCGCGTTCAGTGGACACGGCCCCTTAGGTGTGCAGGACACAACCCCATATTATCCGGAAAACACCCAGTCTTGCACCCCCCATTCTTGTAGTCTTTATGGCGCCGCTGCTAGATTGGCAGTGCTGCTTCATCCTAATTTAATGCCGGACATATGTGATGACTAAGCAGCCTAACGTTTAGTTTTATTTTTATTTTTGTTCTCTAAGCTCTATATGTTTGCACCAGTGACGTGCGGTCAGTCATCGCCTGGCCTACTCCATTTTTATTTAGTTATCTTAGTTATAATATTTTCATTGAAGAAAATATTCAGATTATTATCCTAATCAATAAATGTAATTTGTGATTCCAATAATTTTCATAGTAAAAATCGCCAAATATGCGGAGCTCCACTGAAACTATGGAGAGCCAAGAAGTGCAGCAGCAGCGAGCTGAAGCCTGATTTATACTTCTGCGAAGCAACACGTAAACAGCTCTGCGTAGCTTCGAAGCGCAGGGATTTCTGGGAAAGCGTAGCTCACCGAAGCCCGCCGATGTGTTGACGGGGATTCCTACCAAATCCTAACAGCCCGTCGCGCCTTCTCAGTGCGTCAAACAATCGCTGCATGGTTGAGCAGGGTAGGAAGCAAGTAGATATAAGGTAATATTTTGGCTGTATCCAAACAAATTAAAACGCAGATGACAAAGTACTGGAGCAGATAGGCCGATTTTCAATAGCCTTCGAATCATATTAGTGGTTTTCTATGCACTTAGCAAGTCTTAGCTTGTAGCCTACATATAGGCTGTATATGTTAGTTTATCAAACAATACAGATAAGTTGTATGTGAATGTACAGCACTTTGGTCAGCTCTGCTTGTTTTAAACGTGCTCCATAAATTAACTTGATTTGATATAAGAAAATATGAAAAGCAGTGAGCAACCTTCGTTTCGTTGTTTATGCTTTTGCGGGACATGAACGGGAGTTTCCGTGACGTGTCTGTGCTTCTACGGTTTTCTGTACATTCTGGATTACTGAATGCGACACTGCCAACTAGTGGGCCCGTTGGCGTTAAACTTACGTTGAAGTATGTAAGCAAACTACTGTGCGAATGGAAGCGCCAAATGAATGTTTACGTTTGCTAACGCGCTCACGGAGAAGTATAAACCAGGCTTAAGTTTGAACTTTCCTCGTTTCCAGCCAGACCGCTACGAACAGATGGCGGAAAACAGCTCTGAGGAAGACTAATAGACATGGCCGATAATCTAGCTAGACTTCACATTTTCTTATTCTTTTCCAGAGCCGCCATATAATGCGTGAGACTCGCGCCAATTAACCTTTTCAAACGCTCTAACGCCACACCTCATAGCCTATTTCTTACGATGCATTCACACATTTGCCTTTGGAAAGGGCAAACTGCTATTGCAGACCACTGAAAAAACTATAAAATGCCGCTTTGCATGGCGCCAGCCCTTACGGAATTGGAGTCGGGTAGTGCTCTGTTTTTATTATTGCTGCAAAGCGGCTATCCAATTAGTTTTTATTTCTGTGTTCATTTTATTAAATATTATGATTAGTGGTAAGGATTAGAAGTTATGAAATTGGTGAAAGGGCTGTAAATAGTCATTCTTCAAGTAGGCCTACAAAAACAAATGTCCGCAATTCTCGATAAACATCTGAATGAGAAAACAAGGCTGCTGTCTGTCCTGACTTTTCTATCACGTTTTCTGTGTCATTTTCAGGATTGCACCACATGGACAAGAAGTTGTTAAAATAAATGGTGTTGGAAGTACATTTTAGGATCATTGTAAATCAATTGTATGTAATAGAGGCCCAATCATTTATAACCGTAAAGAACTGGTCAAGAGTGTACATCATAATATTGATGAATTTAATTTGTACATAAATTGAGTATGCATGTGTTCAGTCAAGTACTTGACTGTGAAGCTGTCAGCTGCTGCTGCGACCTAATTCATGATATAAACAGATTTTATAATCGTCTCAACGGGGTTCATGCTTCTTGACCACCTCATGGCCCTGAGAGGACGTAACTTCCGCCTAACTGAAAAGGGATTATTGGTTTCATCTGTCCCTTCTGGACAGGGTTTTTAAATTCCAGTTCACCTGTGTTTTGTTCATTCATTTCCTTTGCTGCATGGTGTGTGGATTCCCTGGTCTGTTTCACCAAGTAAATACCGGAGCTTTCTACACTTGTTTTCCTGCCAGATTCCTTGTGGATAGTTTCTAGAATTATTTTAGTAATATGTAGCCCAACTCTGCTCTTGAGCCTTGTATAGCCTACTAGCCCTGACTCCTATAGGGTTTTGGGTTCACCAACAATTGGAAGAAATATCTGTTGGAAACTTGCATCCAGTGATATTATCTAATCAAATTTTATCTTATTCTTTGAAATACTGTTAATGCAATCTATTGTAGAACGTGTTTTTGAACCAAGACATTAATCATTATAAGTTCAACAACCCTTTAGCTGAATATAGCTTCCAAGAGGTCACTTAATGTCTAACCTCTAGGCTACATATAGTATTCCAACCTTTAAGCTGCATTCTTCTAACTTCACTACACCTGTTGCAGCCTGGAAAAAGCAAGGCTTGCATGCTATGGATGTAGATATGACAGCAGACTGGGTTTAGATCATCATTCTCTTTCGGGCAGCGTCTTACACGTTTGTATGATGTGAGTATGATCCTTTTGCAAACGAACTTTGTCCTTTGCAGAAGTACTATCTTGGTAAAATACTTGTATCAAACCTTATTATCTGGTTAACTTGTGTTTACAAGTTTGTTGTACAACAATATAGTATTTGATCCCAACCATTTCTGTGTCTGTCTTATTGTGTTCTATTTTACTTATGTTCGTGAGTGGGTAAAGATTGGATCCACGACATTTGGAGGTCCTTCCGAGATATCGCTATTACTGCTGGGGCTGTTTCTCTGGAGGTGTGCAAATCCCCATGGCTAGGCAGCTGCAAAGAAGCTGTGGTAAGCTCGAACCATGTTTGAGGAGCCAGGATTTGACCTTCCATTGCAAACATCACTACAGTAAGCGATAAACACCGACAATTGTTACGAATTATTTGGCTTTTTGAAAGTCTAAAAGCATGAGATTGGATTTGGGATACGCACTGAAGTGGTTGATGTTCAATTATTATTGTAAAAATTCATTCATTTTCTGTTGTATTGTCAATTTTGTGTGAGGGAAGAGGGAGTATTGATACTTGCTTCTTAAAGCCTCGCTCAGTAATAATAATAAAAAAATAAATAAATAAATAAAAAGAAAGAGGTGCTGTTGAGGACAGGGTCGGCTGGAGTCCGACACAGATTTGAAGGGGAGACAAGGGCTCTCGCTTAATCTCAGAGCGCAGCAGAGTGGAGGTTGCCTACTTTTGAAAAAGAGAGTAGAGGTTCCCACGTCTGACTGTCCGGAATGGTTTTAAAGGGGATGCAGGACATCCGCCTAGCGCGCAACAGAGTGGAGGTTGCCTACTTTTGAAAAAGAGAGTAGAGGTTCCCACCTGGTTAAAAGGGGATGCTGGAAATCCGCCTAAGCGCAACAGAGTGGAGGTTGCCTACTTTTGAAAAAGAGAGTAGAGGTTCCCACGTCTGACGGTCCGTAACGGGTTAAAAGGGGATGCTGGAGATCCGCCTAAAATAGCCCGGTTAAAGGATTCCTTTTTGGTAAAGCGCTATATATGTTATGTCTTCTGGTTGATCGTTGTCTAAACGTTTGTATTCTTGTCAAAGAGTTGCAACTCTTTTAATTATATTTTAGGAGGCTCCAGGGTATAATAAGGGGCATATGTTACATGTGACATGCAGTAACATAATAAGAAAGTAAAAAGAAGTTTGCGGGGTATATAAATTAGCTTTATATAAATAAGATAAGAATAAGTACTTTCTATATATATAAGAAGTTATCTCAACCATTGTCAGACATAGCGCATGCAACAGGACTGACTATAAACGACTTAGTGACTTGGACTTCTAATGCTACAGAATCTTTTGAAAAACTGAAGGAAGCGTTAGCTTCTGCTCCTGCTTTAGGCATCCCTGATTTATGTAGATTTTAGTTTAGCAGTGGACGAAAAGAATGGGTATTACAATGCTGTCCTGCTTCAGAAACATGGCGACAAACTTAAACCAGTTGCTTATTATTCGCAGAGACTCTCAGCAGTGGTGAGAGGCCTTCCTGCTTGTTCTAGAGCAGTGGCTGCAGCAGCATCGGCTGTTACAGCTTCTGCCTCTTTGGTAGCTTATAGACCTCTTACTGTTTTTGTTCCACATGCAGCTCTAATTGGTTAAATAGAAAGCAGGCTATAGAAGCTTTTTGGTGAAGTTATCATATTTTAAAATTAATTAAGTGGTCAGACATGACTTTTGTCCGTAAAACTAAAAGACAATAGGTTGTGTTCTGATATCTAACCGTTCTGGAAAGACGCGGTTCAGACAATATGTGCGTGTACACATTTATTTGGGTTACGTTGTGTTTGTCAGGACTAAACTAAAATGTGCTTAAACCATTTAAATGTATAAACCTGATGGTTAAGGATTATATAAATACTACCAAGTCATAGTTTTCCTTTGACTTTTAAGCTAAACAAGGAATAAACAAAAGCTACTTGCTGTAGTTTCACATACTTATCTTGAATATAATTAGAAATATATTTGGACTAAAATTGCTTTCAAAATCAACAATCTTGTATGATTTCCCTTTTTATTAAGGGTTGTAATAGAAGCATAAATGGGTGTGTGAGTAGGCCTACTGTGTATGTGTGTCGGTGAGTTTCTGCGTGTGTCTGAGTGTTAAAAGCTTTATGGGGCAAGCTGTGCTGAGTGAGTGAGGAACACTCCTTATCTGTGATATCCACTTACATTTTCTTTGGTGAAGATAAATAGACACTAAAAACGTTTAAAAACAGGATGACAAAATTTCACAATGTTAATCTGCCTCAGAGACTACAATATAGCAGTCACTTTAGTGGGTTTGTTTAATATATGGGTGAAGTTACCTTAGCTGGAGAATATTATAGAAGGGTATGAATTCCTATGGATCTCAAACAAGGGGTTACATTTTTTGCATCTTTTGATTTTGGATTATTGAAAAAGGAGCATACTTTGAATCTTGAGGGTCAATCATTACTGTGATGCTTTTAAAAAAATTTCTGGGAATTTTCTTTTGATTTGATAAATAATTTCAATGGAAAATGTGTTAAATGGGTTAATTATATACACTGGATACAAAGTAGTGTATTCAATAATGCATTTGACAGATATTTGAAATGATATAAAGAAGGGTATAAAACTGCTTACAACTCTAGCACATAGGAATATGTTCTTTGTCCTAAAATCAGGAAAAATAAATTATTTCATTGTCCAGACTCAAGGGAATTGATCAACCCCCTGGGAATGGATTTTTGCTGTAGTGTACACAAGTATACACTTTTCTATCAGTCACATAGCAAGTGATGTAACGGCTAAATTTGGCATACTGTCATTCTTTTGAATTTGACAATTTTTACGTTCTGTTTTCTGCCCTTTGTTTTCTGACTGACGACACAAGACAGCTGACTGGTACAGTGGTTTAGACTCCAACCAAACAGTCAATGGTGGACCATGCCTGGAGTTCAGAGAAAGAGCCACATGGGTCCACGCCAGCCACTGCAAATGAGTACCGGAGCAGCAGGACCAGCTACATGCAGAGGGAAACAGATTCCCCCTCCAACAATGGCCTGACACAACTCCATCTTATGGCACTACAACGTATCCAGAGGAACGACTGAGGTGTACGCCGAACGCTGCCTCTTAAGGTGACCAACAACAGAAGACAAGCAGGAGTTTGTGTACGAGGATACGAAGATTGGTACAATCAAGGAATTTAACTGTTTGTTCCTGAATATTACACTATACCTAGACTGAAGATCAAAGAATCTGATAAGAATTTAGGATGTATGTTCTTGTGTTAGGTCAGATGTTTCACAGGCACTAACACTCACATCACATTGACCTGTTTGAAATTGTGGTGTCAATCTTACCTAGTTTACGCATTTATGACTATTGTACCTCATGTTAGTTTCTGGCAAGAGAGGCCTAAGGACATGGGAAACGTAGTTTCAGTTAACTAGTTTTCTCAGGGACTTACAAGGGTGGAACTTGGAAGGTTATTTGCAAGAATATCATTTCTGTGTTTTGAAAACTTATAATGAATAAAAGGAGGGAATGTTAATGCAATCTATTGTAGAACGTGTTTTTGAACCAAGACATTAATCATTATAAGTTCAACAACCCTTTAGCTGAATATAGCTTCCAAGAGGTCACTGTTCTAACCTCTAGGCTACATATAGTATTCCAACCTTTAAGCTGCATTCTTCTAACTTCACTACACCTGTTGCAGCCTGGAAAAAGCAAGGCTTGCATGCTATGGATGTATATATAAGACAGCAGACTTTGGGTTTAGATCATCATTCTCTTTCGGGCAGCGTCTTACACGTTGTGTGAGTATGATCCTTTTGCAAATGAACTTTGTCCTTTGCAGAAGTACTATCTTGGTAAAATACTTGTATCAAACCTTATCTGGTTAACTTGTGTTTACAAGTTTGTTGTACAACAATATAGTATTTGATCCCAACCATTTCTGTGTCTGTCTTATTGTGTTCTATTTTACTTATGTTCGTGAGTGGGTAAAGATTGGATCCACGTCAATAGAGGTGTTGTTCCCATAGAGGTTCATGCAGGCTTTCTAAACATCAAACGATAGCTAAGTTTACTGCTTAAGAACAACAGGACATTGGCCCCATTGTAGGACCCACCCAATTTTTATAAGAGGAAAAGTATAGTGTGATACAGATAGCAAGCGTGTTCTTTCCGGGGTAAGTAGGTGTGTTTCATTTTTCTCAAGACTGAAAGGCCCTGTAGTTAAATAGACCCCCTGTGTATTACACACCGTCCAATACGGGATCATTTGGAGGCAAAGAGCGATTGAATCAAGATACAGGTTTAAGGTTAAAAGATTCAATAGTAACAGACTGGCTATCTGAACAAGATACTTACACACTGCTTAAACAGGTGCCGATACACTTTCCAAGAACTATGTGTTTATGCCTTGTACAACAACCAGTTTCAGGCGGACCTTGTGGATATGACCGCTTATGCTAAAGAAAACAGCAAAGCAATTCTTAACATGTTTTGGCATTCTTAGCAAGTACACATGGGTCCGGGTGTTAAGGAGTAAAAGCGCCAGTGAAGTGACGAAAGCCTTCACATCTGAGGGCTGCCTACCTAGGAAATTGCAAACGGACAGAGGAACAGAGTTTTTTAATAAACAATTCAGACAGATAATGAAAAAACATAGCAACAGGTAGCGAACTTAAAGCCAGTGTTGTGGAGAGATTTAACCACACCCTTAAAACACGTATGTGACGGTATATCGATATCGTTCAGGACCTAGTGCAGAGTTATTATATAATAATAATTCGTATTTAGTTTTTAGCGCTTTTCTCAAGACTCAAAGCGCTTCACACAAATTGGTCGCCAATTAATTACACAGAACGAACAACGAATGGACCGACAGCTATCAAACAACACTCAGAGTGATACCACGGCAGCCAATTTGCACCAGACTTGCTCACCCAACATATTACGACAGACTTGCTTAGGATATAGGACACACAGACCGACTCCAGGTGAATTGGCAGTGACTAGTCAGGGCACTGGTAGGAGAATGGAGCATGTTTTTTGATGGTGGGAGGAAACCGGAGTACCCCCACACAAACACGGGGAGAACATGCAAACTCCACACAGAAAGGCCATTGGGTCAGGTGGGGTTTGAACCCAGGACCTTCTTGCTGTGAGCTACCGTGCTGCTGAGTTATAACCGTACTGTCCATTCTAATATCAAACTCAGACCTGTTGACGTGACCAGAGAAAACGAAGACAAAGTCTATGAAACATTATATCCAGAGATTGCTGCAGAAATAAATGTAAATTTAAAATCAATGATTTGGTAAGAATTTCCAAATTAAGAGGCGTATTTACCAAGGAGTATGAAAAAAATTATACGGATGAACATTTTACCATTTCGCATTGTATACCACGACACCCACCTGTTTACAGAGTGGTAGACTTTTATGGTGAAGCGATAGATGGATTCTTTTGAGCAAGAATTACAGAAAATTATTATAGGAAAGGATACAATTTTTAAAGTTGAAAAGATTTTGTCCAAAAATAAATTTGGTAAAACAGTTATGGTTTTAGTACGTTGGCTAGGGTGGCCGAAAAAATTCCACACATGGATCCCCAAGAGAGAAGTCATCGATGTACCCCGAGCTTAAAACAAGAATACGGAGACAGACAGGTTTAGTATTTGCTAAAGCGAACCATGAGGGGTGACAGACTTTTGTCACGTTGCCTTCCAATGCATCGGCCACGTTATTTCCCAATAAAACAGATTTCTAATTATACAACAAAGTTGGCCAGGACTATAACGTTGAAAGGCGATTGGGAAGTAGGTCTTATAGAATTTTCTTTTCCATACTCCTGGAACTCATTCACTGCGGAGGAGTCTGATTTTGGTTAAAAAGTCGTTATTGAATAAAACAGTAAGACTACAAATCTGTCGGATTTTACGTGACAATACGGATTCTGTTGGATGAGATAAATAAGGTTATACAAGTGTATGATCCTACAATTGGTTTGTTTTACGACTAATTGACTTCATATCTTTTAAGAGTCCTACTGATAAATCAATAACATTCAACGGTAAATTAGCTAGAATATTAGGGGCGATCCCCCAGCAGCCTATAGGACATGGTAGCGACAACTCGGAAGCGCCTGTCCGGATTTCGGAGGGGGTTAGGGCCTCCTATTCGGCGGACATTTCTGGAGGAATGAACGTGTTTATATATACAGATTTTTGAATATCAAACCATTGGGGATAGTTTTGTACCGTTATTGAGACACATTCCCTTTTCAGGTAAAAACATTCTTAAGTAAGTAAAGTTTATTTGTATAGCGCTTTTCACAGACAAAAGTCAAAGTGCTTTACACGAGCAAAACTAAAATCAGTGTATTAAAAAAAATATGCGCAGCTAAAAACACAACGCTAAAAAATTAACAATAACCAATAGACAAATACATAAAATGCAGACCTTGTGCATAAAAATCACCCAAATGCCTGTCTAAACAGATATGTCTTTAGCTGGCTTTTAAAAGAATCCACTGAAACAACAGACCTTAAAATTGTGTGCAGAGTATTCCACAGATTAGGTGCTATACCCTCAAAAGCTCGATCACCACGCGTCTTTAGGCGTGTGCGAGGGACAGACAATCAAAGTAGCTTGTTTGACCTAAGAGAGCGAGCTGATGTGTGAATGAAGTAGATCGGCCACATACGCAGGAGCCTGCCCGTGCAATGCTCTGTAAGTTAAAGTGAGAATTTTAAACTGGACCCTATATGCATATATTATAGTTACCAGGATATATGATAGACCACATTATGTTCGCGTGTCCAAAGCCCATTTTGACATTATACTAATAGACATCAAAACCGATCAAAATCCGTATGTACCATTCACTTTCGGGAAGGTGGTTGCAAAACTACACTTTAGACCGGCAAGACATCATTTTTAAGGAATGGCTCCGCTAAACACATACGCAGTTAACCCTGATCTGTATGTCAATTTTTACCAAAGACAAGCCCGGCATGGACTCCCAGGCTATGCGGGGGTCCCGGCCATGTACGGAGGGGTGGGTCTTAGTGGCATATTTCGGGGTCTTTTCAGAATGGCAGTCCCGTTGTTGAAAAGCGGATTTAATGTAGCCAAACCACACCTCAAAAAAGCAGCGAGGTTTTGTGTCCAATGTGGTGTCAGAGGCTATGACAGGAATGAATTGCCAATCGCAGGAGGGGTCTGGTATGATGGTAATGAGAAGGAGTGGGCTAAAACGTCCTCCGGGCAGAAGACGTGGTGAGCCTGCTTAGAAAAAGAAACGTCACGCAAAACAGAGGCCAGTCGTCAAGAGACGGAGCAAGCGTAAACAACCGCGGGAGGGGAAAAGATCTATTAGTGGTATATTTTGAAACAGAAGATGGCGCTGTTACACAGTATGTCGAATCGACAAAAACAGAGCTAGATCTATTTTGTGTGCCTTCAGACATCAATAGAAAAAATACCTATGTAGAAATACCCCAGTTGGCCGCTCTAACCGATACAGGCCCTATCGAGTTCTATATGGCGTCATCACACTCTGCAGACTATATTGATAAACAATTCGCAACTTTGTTTAAAAATTTTAATTGATAAACCTGACGGATCAACCATTGACGCGGACACGGCTGTGGGTCTTGTCAACCATCCGATAGCATCGTTATTTTCACAAGTGGATGTATCTCTGGGAGACAGACTAATATCTCAAAGTTCTGGCACGTACGGTTATAGATCTCTTATTGAAGGGCTTCTGAATTATGGAAAAGACACTCTTGAAACACAATTTTCATCGGGTTTATTTTTTAAGGATACTGCGGGGGCATATGGATGTATATGAGTCATGGGGTGTATTGTTCATGTTTAAAGTGGTACTGCCTTATGACGGTCAAATATACTATCACCCGGGCCGGGCCCAACGGCCCATCTGAGCAGCGGGGTAGGTCTGGGAGGGGCGTCCTTCCAGTAAAGTGGGGTCTAGGGGGGCTTCCCCAGGATTTATTTTTTAAAATAATAAATAAAATTAATGAATTTTCATGCATTTTAGGAAGAAATCTGTGAAATGAATTAGTACTTACACTATGAAAAGCTTGTGGTGTATTTACTACCAAAGTTATACTGCTGCTTATGTTGGATGTTTGAAAATAAAATGAATGGTGACAGCGTTGCAGTTCAATTATACTTCCTTTTTATATTTGTTTCCATTAGAAACGCACTGCAAACAATTTAAGTGATAGAATGTTACACCATTACAGAGTAGAGTCCCTTCATCCTATGTTCGCAGAGTCGACAAACTGACGGATAACCTCTTGAATGTCAAGGTGCTCAGTCAAATCCTGATGGACATGTAGCATGAGGATGGCATTCAGTCTGTCCTGCCTCATCGCAGATCTTAGAACAGATTTGACACGCCCCATTGCACTGAAGGATCTTTCACTTGTTGCGTTAGTAGCTGGCATCACTGACAGCAGCCTTGCTACCTTCACCAACTCAGGGTAGAGGGTTTTAACACCCACATGATGAACTCTTTTACTACCCTAAAGTTATTTTGATTAACAGAAAGCATATTTAACTCCATTTCCAGCTGCTCATATACAAAGTCACCACTATTTATTTATGAAAGTGTCAAGTTCCGCATGGAATGGCTCACCACTTGCAGCTTTCAATACCATGTTCTCCATATTGATGTGAAGCATCATCCCCTGCTGGTCAAATCGGTCTGTTATGGTTGACTTGGCCATATCTATAACCTGAAGGTACTGGTGTCTGAGGTAACTGCTGATGGTATCAGGGTGGCTAGCGTTCGCTGTGTTCTCATCATATCTGACTGGTCGGGACTTCTTCCTGGGAAGAGCAGCTGGACTGACACCTAATCATAAATAAAACATAGGACATACATCAGCTAATATAATCAAAAACAATATGACCTTTCCTGCTAACCACACACTGAGTTAAACAAGGATTGGTGATCACACACTACATCACAAATACAAATTGCCAGTCTCCAGACTAATAATAGAATGCCAAATTGGCATTTCATGAAAACTAAAACATATGGAATGTTGGAGGCTAATTTTCATTGTCTAAGCATTGGATTTTTGAGACAGGGCCAGCTAAGGAAAAAAAAGCATACCTAGGTATGTGGCTTTAGCATCAACAAGTTGTTTGAGCAACAAATTGCTCTGCCTTTGGCTAGTTTCTCAGTTTCTCCAAGGTGGCAACTACAACCAAAGCCTGTTGCCTGGTCTCCGATGAGGTAAGAGTAGCAGACTGGAGACTAGAACTGAGGTTGTCCGTGATGCGGTAAACTTTTTCACCAAGCATGAGACCTGAATGAAAACATCACAGCCCAAATACAACACAATTAACCTTTTGTTTCTTTTTCAGTCCACTATAAGTTCATACCAGCCCAAACCAGAAAAACAATGGAGCATCAGCTTTCTGATAGCATGTAATACAATGGGCAAACCTACATTGATTAGAATTGAAATGGGTTGGTTTAAACCAAGGCAAAGAATGACCGAGGTGAACATAACGTACAAGAAATTGTACTCTTCTGACTTGGATTTAATCCCTATCAATTTAGCACAGGTGTCACTCTTTAGATTCCACAACTAGGTCATCAAAGAGATCGAGTAGATACGAATAGTTGTCCAACAAACTTTTCATAGCGGAGGCCCTTACAGTCCATCTAAAATAGGCACAATATCATATTGCTGTTAGACTGATTTTGTATTACAAGGCAACCTCAGACACCTTACACTTCCAAGTAAGCAGAACATTGCAATCTCATGATAATACTATTAGTGTAATGTTTTATGTACAAGTCTTCCTTGGCTACATATCCTACCCAACCAACCCTGATGGGATGTTACAAAACATTAACTGACCTGGTGTATGAAAAACTCTTGAGCTTTACAGTAGAGTTATCTCCAACCTGAGTCTTTAGAGTATCAAGTAATTCCTCTCTTTTTGGGCTCCACTTTATTGATTTGATTTCATTACATATGTCTAACGCCTCCTTTATTATTGGGTTTCCTTTGGTCGTGTCCTGGATGGCCAGATTCAGAGAGTGAGCGAGGCAATGTAGGTAAACCGCCTTGCTATTTTCCTGTAACCAAATAATGGGTAGTCAAGTAGATTAGAAATAAAACTGGTGACTACTGAATTCACAAGTCCAATTCATTTAGGGGCCCTTACGGCATTTGTATACGGATATGTTGGTAAATAACAAATCCGCAAAAGTCCGAAAGCCTACATGGGTTTTAAAATGACAGGTTCACGAAAGATTTCAACTGACAGATCATAATCTTATAGGATCCCAATACTAACAAATGGAACATATTGATGCAGAGTAGTAGGTGGTATGACATTGCAAAAAAGATCAACATAATAGACTGGCTGGCTTGAAATATAGGAACCTGGGTTAACCTTCAATATTTGGGTTGCAACCCCTGACTTAGTCCCAGCCATCACTGCTGCCCCATCGTAGCACTGCCCTCTAACATTTTCCAAGGGAAGGTCGCATAGTTGCAATATGTTTTATCACATGGACTAGTGTGTCGGCGTCCGTTTTTGGCACATTATAAAGGCCAATGAAATCTTCATGTGGAGTAAACTCCTCATCAGCCCACCTGTAAATAGCAGAACAAGCAAACATAAGTATTATTAAGATGTATTTCTAACTGTGACAGAAAACAAAATATTGGGTCTATGACACAAACATTGGCGCGCACAAAATACATTTGTAAATATTCCAGGTAACCCTGACTACTACTAACCTCATAACAAAGACAGATTGTTCCTTGTTAGAGGAGTTTGGGCTTTCGTCCATCATGATGGTGTAAGACCCACTATTGCGTATCTTCGCTGTCAACTGGCGTAGTATTATGTTTGACATAATGTTGAGAAGCTCGTTTTGGTTATCAGGACTGGTCCATGTAGACTTGCCATTAAGCCACTCTCCGAGATCATTATTTGAATGAGCATTGAACTTCAAAAGCTGGTAAATATTTGAATGCTCCTCCTGGTCCATGAGCTTGCCATCCTTCACTGGTTATCTGTCCACTTTACAGGATCTACAGTAAACAACCAGATCCAAGGTAAACAGTGTCTACAAATTCAGACATGTACTGGTGGGATTTTAGCCTAAAGTAAAGAGGCTAATTCAATGCTGTTTTACCGTGAGTGAGTGTGAGTGTGGACCAAATCCTTTCCTATCTGTTTTGCAGCAGGTTTGTCAATGTTTAGTGGGTAGGCCGCCCTTGCTACCCACTTTGCTATGTCAAATCAAAAAGTAAGCCTACTCCTCTTATTGCTATGTTTTGCTTAGCAAGGAATATAAGGCTCCTTATCACCTTACTAAGCACGCTGTTGTTGAGGGCTTTTGTTGTAGTGACCTTTTGATCACACAAGTCATTGACCTTTGGTTGAGCTGTCAGTTTTGATAGAGCCTCCCTGTGTAGTTCTGACTGCTGGTGATTGTCAAATGATCACTTACGGTCGTTCCAGTTTGAGAAGCCATCGTGGGTGAAAGCGGTCTCTCCTGTTTGTCAAATTTGTCAGTTCTATGGAAAATAAAACAATGCAGACAAAACAATAAACAATTTAAATCAAACTTTCTGTAAGGCAGAGGAATGTCACTACAGTTAACCGACAGTACGTAACTAAATCTGAGTAGGATATTCAGTTAACTAAACACTGCAATAAATTAAAGTGTTTGTGGCAGGCAGCTTTCAGTGGAAGTCACACTCCCTTGTTATTGCACTCTATGCACTGGAACCCATATCAGGCTAGAATTTAGCGATCACAAACTCACTTTGTCTGGAAGCTCTGATGCACACATCACAAAACACCTTGTTGCGTGTTAGGCTGTAACTTATCCACGACCATCTGCTATACCACTTGGTCTGGAACTTTCGCTCCCTTACATTGGTTCCCTGACCAAACTTGGAGTAAAGGAACATGCGGCCAGGTTTCTCTATTGGCTGGTCTTTCTCATAAAGAGGATCTAGAGAAAAATGAATACAATAATTGGGATAAAATATATCAGATATTTCATCCACGCACTAGCATACCTGACCTTTCATTGTTCACTCACTCCCAAGTACGAACACAGTTTATGCATGAGTTGAGTAGCCTAACACTAGTCTGTTAAAACATTTTTTAAATGACTGATGAAAGGTCCATACACTTAAGTAAACCATTGGAGGCAAATACTCCTCACACAAATTGTATACCCCTTCATTATCATTGATCACACTTATTCCACTAACAAAAAAGTTCAAAAAAATTCTACCTTAACCATCAACGGCCGAGTACACTGCTGAGGGTTGTGGTAGTGCAGGGGGCTCTCTCTGCACTGGTATGTTCTGTTCTGTATCAGTGCTAACATGTGTCGTCATCTCCGTATCGCTGGTGATATGTAAGCAATGTAACGTGAAAAGGGGTTATAAATTAGGGAACCATTAACATTAGATGTCTAACATTAGTAGACAGGACAAACGTGTTTTCAGTTTTTTTTTTTTATCAAGTGATTAAACAGTGAATGCTCCAAATTTGTGTTACTTACTAAATTTTATTAATAAAAACAAATTCATACATTTTCAGTTGATCTAAAAGTGACAGTTTTAGTGTCGAAAAAAGGTTTTTCATTTTACCGAGTTGATACTTTGGTGTAGCCAAGCGGTGTCTTCTAAGAGCTCAAACCTCCTATGGCCAACTTTGACGTTAGTTTGTTTTTCCCAGACAAAGAAGTAATGTATATGTTGCTACAGATACTTTGAAAAACTAACTGTCTTTACAGTTACATGGTCGTTTACCTAAATTAAGGCTAAAATATGAAATACGTGTATGCTGAAAACCGCGACCGTGTCAAACAACTTAGCTTTTTTATGACGCGGCCCTAGTCAACAATAATTCTAGGCTTCGAACGACAATTTGCCAAGGTACTGCTTGCAATTGCGTTTGTACACTCATCAGTGCCAGATAATCACCGGGTCGAAAACACATTTCAAAACATCTCAGTAAAATGTAGGTCCCATTGCAAGATCATTGCTCAGTATTTCAACGAGAGAATATGCCTGTTTATTACCACTTTATAGGCTAAATAAGCAGATATGTTCAAATAATACTATCGTTTTCCCTGCCTCCCCCCACAGTTCTCGCCCAATCGATCTTGCAAAAGTCAAAGCTCTCTGCCCAACAAACTCCTACATTATAGCCTATATTTCATTTATCATTACGATGATGATCTTGTATTCAGGGTTCCTGCAAGTATCAGCAAGTCTAATTTAATGCTTTTTAATGCCATTTTAATTTTTTTAATGCCACAAACATACAATCGCGTTAGGTCAAATCATCCAAATTTATTTGCATGTATTGTAAAATTCAAACAATACAAACAAAAAAACAGCAACAATGTACTGCTACAGAACTGTGGTTCTCAAACTGTGGTACATGTACCACTGGTAGTACTCAGGCTCTTTCTAGTGGTCTTGATTTGGTTTCATTTAGACCTGGTTTAAACATGGTTTAGTTTTGGTTTAGCTATGGTTTAACACAGTTTAATTCCTGGTTTAGACCTGATTTAGCACTGGGTTACCCCTCATGTAGACCTAATTTAGACCTGAACTAGTCTTGGTTTATTTCTAGTTTAGTCCTGATTTATACTTGATTTACACTGGGTTTAGCCGTTGTTCAGACACGCTTTAGTCCTGGTCTAGATTTTGACAATTTAAAAGAGGTTTTTGTAAAGCCAAATATTTTCTTAAGGGATACTTAGTGGTTCTCAAACATTCGACACAGACATAAAATACATGTAAATTTATGTCTAGAACACAAAAATAATTTAACATTTAAAGATGGAACTTTGAGTAAACAACATTCAAGTGCTACATAAATTGCACACTTTTTGCTGCATGTGCCTTAGCTCACTGTTTTTTACTTCCAACTGTGACACAACATCTTTTAGTTAATTGCAATTGTCCTTGTACCTCCTCCTCAGTGTTTTGATTTTGTAATCATTTGAGCGTTCCAGATTTGCCCTCAGCCTGCTCAGGAAGTTGATCAGCATCTTTTTGAAGGCTGGCACACACCTCTGACAGCACCTCCCTTTTCTTCAGTTCGTTCAGTTCATCTTCCACAGCCTTTAGCGACGTAGCAGGGGTTGCTTTGTCCTTTGTAAAATAACTTGACATGGTCACTTGCTGCCTGCCCTTTAAAGCCGACCTGTGGCTATCAGACTGCATGTGGGATTTCACGGCGTTTACCCCCATTGTCCCGAGTTTAAACGCCTTTCTGCAAAATGTGCAAAATCCATCTCCGGGCTTACCACTGACGGGCTGCAACCATGCTTTAAACTCCTCGACTTCCAGCCACTTTTGTTGAAATTTACACTTGCCCATCGTGTTGTAATCTCCGCTCTTACCATAGTACCTGTATGCCTAGCACAGCTATGCACGCCAATGTGCGCGCCACTGTCAAACATCCGGTGTTTGGGGAATTTGGTCCCGCTGGAAGCAAACTCGTTCCGCCCATCTATCACGCAAATGTGGGTTACGGAAATTGTAAATAATTTTTATTAAATTAATAATAAAAAACGAACAATGTCAGCGATTTTACTTCAAAACTATTTTAAAATGTAATGCCTGTTGGAATCAAATTTAATGCTTTTTAAGGCCTTAATTTTCACAAAATCAATTTAATCACTTTTAATGCTTTTTAATGCCCCGCGGAAACCCTGTTGTATTGTATTGATCTTGTATTTTTAGCTGTCTACTAGTAGCCGATCTGCTAATTGCTGCTGTCTGCTCTGCAAACCTTAAGGCAATAAACCATCTGACTAATAAATAGGTTTTCTTGTTTTCTTAATGCACTGATTTTTCAGGCACGCATCCGTGGTCACAACTGATCATGCCACTCAACGCGGTCTTTAAGGAAAGCAACGCTTCGGTGGACATAGAGGAAAACAAAAGATGAAAGGAAAGGTCCCGATTTTCTCATGGCAATTGATATGGTACCTCAAACTCTTATCACGCATTGTTTTTCATAAGCAGAAGTATTTTAAATATGAAGTTTTTCATATCCGCTGATCATTAATATATTCTTAACTGCCTTGATAGGCCTACTTAAAATTACCCCGCTCAAGAATGCAACAACTAGGTCGCCTTTTATCTTGGTACAGATAACGTTACCGATGAGCATCACTTACATTCACAATCAATCAGCATAGCTAAAGTTAAAATTCAATGTGTTATAGGCCTATGTAATAGTAGCCAAACTGACTGATATTACCATAAGCTTACATAAAACAATGAAAATAGGTCTTGCTTTATGGATTCCAAACCACGCGACTGATTTCTAAATCAAAACAAACTATCTAGCAAGCTATAGTGGAAAATGACGTGTGTTTTACCACTGTCCTGGAGAAGTGAAGGCACGGAAAACTTTGAGAGAGCAGTTCTTCTTCTGCCTAGGATCGATTTTTTTTTCTTTTCTTTTTTTTCTGAGAATCTTTCAAAGGCCTTGGACTACTCGGAGATGAAAGGCCTCCACCGACGGATTAAATTTAAATTAGTCGCAACACAAGTAAAGTATATAGCACATATTTTTAATAACTATTTGTTGACTGATTGCTTATTCCACTTAAGGTCATGTAGGTCCAGGGGTTTACTTCAAAATGAATCAAAGTTTGACCGTGAAAAAGTATGGGAACAGGTAGGCAAGAAGACTTCAAGACTTGGTCCGCCGCAAAATTTTGAGTTTTGAAATTACAATATGATGTTATTAACAGTAAGTATATGGAAAGATTGAATTGTCCATGATTTAAGAATAAATGCTTAAATCAGTACATCAGTGGTTTGATATTAAATAAAGCATACATTTTTTGATCAAACTGCTTAAATTTAAGGATTTGTTCATGCAAAAACAAAACCTGCGCACTTTGAAAGCTAAATGTGAATTAGCAAGAGCTGTCTCGATGTTGACACGTATATGTTGTGAAACGAGGTTTACATTTGAATTACTGAATAGGCTCAGACCAACAAAAACGTTATATTTGTGGTGATTCAAACAGTTTCAAAACGCTACACAGCGCGATTTTAGCCGCCGCTGCGTGAATTGTCCCGTTAAGACAACATTGTAGCGGTTGGAGTTGTCTAGCCTAACGTTAGCAAACATAGGGAGGGACAATAATTAAAATCAGAAATGAGCAAAGAATAAATGACATGTTTATTTACATTTGATGTGGAAGATATGAGTAAATGTCACACATTTTTGTCTTTGGAAGTGGCCATGGTATAAGCAGGATAATACACTCCCGATCCGTAGAGATATCGAAAAATAATGAATGGCGCAGAGCGGGCAATTAGCTAGCTAACGTTAGTTAATTAACGTTAGCCCCCTAACGTTAGCTAGCAGTGGATTCTTTTTTGATAACCGCACGGCTTGTGTATTATCCCTTACTTAACAACAAGAAAAGTTTGTCTGCAGTGTTACCCACCTAAAATATTGAGTAATTTTACTCATCCCTTTGGCTGAAGCAGGTGTCGTGACCAATTCAGTTCCCCCTCTGATTCCTGTTCCCCCTAGCGGAGCTGTGCTAAGATTTCTGCTATCAGTGGAAATCGCGCGTACTTTATAAATCACCGAATCAATGCGTGTGCGCACGTATTTCTACGGGTTGCAAAGATGACCAAACAATATAGAAAATAGCTTGCGCTTGCTCGCCGATAGTTCCCAAAAGACTAAACGCTACGATTTGTTTAACATTTGTCAGCAGTGTTGCTTATTCTAACTGTCTTTAAATGTAAAAATCGAATTGCAGTAGTGCAAACTATGTAAATATTTACAGCCTATATTCGCAACAAAAAAAATCCCTTTTAAACTTTTTTGTTACCTCTGAAACTTTTATTAGATTTAAAACAACTGTCGGTGTTTTCAAGGTTGTCTCTTCTTATAATTTTCGTTTCCTCGGTGAACTTACTATATGTATACCTGTGTGTGTGCCAGGGTATGCAAAGGGTGTTTAGTAAGGCAGGGGGGAACATTTTTCGCTATGTGTTTTTGACATTCTGGGAAAATGTTCCCCCCTCTATCCAAGGAAGTCAAAGACCAAATGACACCAAATTGATCATGCATTACCATCTGGGCACACCGAGTCTCCACAGAGAGTTTCCTGGTTTAGCAGGGGGGAACATTTTTCCCTATGTGTTTTTGTCATTGTGGGAAAATGTCCCCCCCTCTATCCAAGGAAGTCAAAGTCCAAATGACACCAAATTGATCATGCATTACCATCTGGGCACACAGAGTCTCCACAGAGAGTTCTACATCCATCTATAAAGGGTTCCTGGTTTAGCAGGGGGGAACATTTTTCCCTATGTGTTTTTGACATTGTGGGAAAATGCTCCCCCCTCTATCCAAGGAAGTCAAAGTCCAAATGACACCAAATTGATCATGCATTACCATCTGGGCACACAGAGTCTCCACAGAAAGTTTCGACATCCATCTGCAAAGGGTTCCTGGTTTAGCAGGGGGAACATTTTTCCCTATGTGTTTTTGACATTGTGGGAAAATGTTCCCCCTCTATCCAAGGAAGTCAAAGTCCAAACGACACCAAATTGATCATGCATTACCATCTGGGCACACAGAGTCTCCACAGAAAGTTTCGACATCCATCTGTAAAGGGTTCATTCTTTAGCAGGGGGGAACATTTTTCCCTATGTGTTTTTGACATTGTGGGAAAATGTTCCCCCCTCTATCCAAGGAAGTCAAAGTCCAAATGACACCAAATGTACCGTGCATTTCCATCTGGGCACACAGAGTCCCCACAGAAAGTTTCAACATCCAGCTGCAAAGGGTTCCTGGTTTAGCAGGGGGAAACATTTTTCCCTATGTGTTTTTGTCACTGTGAGAAAATGTTCCCCCCTCTATCCAAGGAAGTCAAAGTCCAAACGACACCAAATTGATCATGCATTACCATCTGGGCACACAGAGTCTCCACAGAGAGTTCTAACATTCAGCTACAAAGGGTTCCTGGTTTAGCAGGCCTTGTGTTTTTGTCATATGGACACATTTTGGATTAGCGCGATATGGAGTGGAAGAACCCCAAGAAGAGCTATGGTATGTTGTTTCCGAATATAAATAATGTATCCATATTAAGAATGACTTTCAAAATATTAATTACATTTTGTTATATTTGTCTTAGTGTGATCCAACCATGTACGAGGTGATGCTGGGGGTCGTACATGAACATCACCATTGGTTTCTGGTTGTGAGTATGCTCATGTTCCTCAATCCTCAACTGACTTTCTACTTCTGACATGATTGTCAAGCAGCCATGTAACCCTACAAATTGGGAAAAATTAACCAATTGACATAAGAGAGTATTGGTGGTATGGCATTGGATAGTTTATAATTTTTTTACTGCATATGTGCTATTATTGGTTAACAAAAATGGAACCCTGAGATTTTAACCCTGTATTCTCAGAGATGTACATTTTGAACAAAACATTAGTCCATGTTTTTGTAACACAAATTACATTATCAATAATTGATTACTTTGGAGTTAATGTCTCCTGAAATATGTTCATTCAGATCAAATAATCCAGACCTTTAAAGATAATTATTAAGAAGACATCATGAAATAAATCTGTTATACCTTTTTTATAACAAATAAAGGCCATTTATCCATCCCAAAAGAAAACTGTCCTACTGGATTCACTTGGGGAATCAGGTCGCAAAAAGAAAAAATGTCAGGATACAACCAGGTAAATTGTATCCATGTATCAATGTAATCCTTAGTAATTATTTTTGTAACTGACATAAAAATGAATCATTCAGGCATTATGAAATACACATGTTGTTGTCTAGAGCACTGATGAGGAAAGCAGGCTTGAAGGTATCGAGATGGAGCTGTGTCACAGTCCCTCATCCTTTGCAACCTGATGGCACTTCCTGTGGTATATTTGCACTAAAGGTGTGTGAATAATAAACAATTGTTCAGCGCATGTGCTTTCATATCAATTCACATTACTAATAATTGATCAGTAGTTACACACACACATTGAAACTGAGATTGATGTACATGATGAAC
Source organism: Galaxias olidus (assembly GCA_026901105.3). Classification (NCBI taxonomy): domain Eukaryota; kingdom Metazoa; phylum Chordata; class Actinopteri; order Galaxiiformes; family Galaxiidae; genus Galaxias; species Galaxias olidus. The sequence goes on along the minus strand of JAPMUY010007859.1, from coordinate 1,943 downwards.
TGAAACTTCATATCATGATGTAAACATGCCTCTTAAAAACAAATGTTAATAAAAACAGAAAAGGTAATAAAATCAGAAATAGTAATAGTCACATATCATTAGAAATGATTTAAATATTTAGATAAATATAATGAGATTCTTGTGAAGACATCATTCACAACATTTGTTCATTTAGTTCTTATACTTTTCAGTTTGCTGAATACATATTGCGGGAGGAGACAATCAACTTTCCTGTGGACATAGATGCTGTGAATGGATACAGGTGGGAAATAGCCACAACTCTTCTCAGGGACACAGGTATGTTGTCATTTTGTTTATATATATTGTAACAATTTACGAAGTGATTTTATATATACTGACAATAATTGTTGCTTATAAACGCATGTTAATCAGTCAATACTCATTCGATTATGACAACTTTCACACTTACAAAGCACTCAAACATGAATTACAAATACAAGCTGAGATGAGTACGTTTTACAAAATGCATCTTAATGTTATAATTACACAGATGACTTCTCCAACCTCTGCCACCACTGTGGGGAAGAAGATGTTGATAAAGAATCCGCGGCCAACATTAATTGGGTATTTAGAATAAATTAAATACTGTTGATATAGCAAAATAGTAGATTGTGAATAATTTAGAATTCCTTATTTTGCATGGGTTAGACCTGAAATGTCATCACATGTTCATCCAAGTCCTAATGAAGAGAATCGGATGAAACAGATAGCACACAAAATCTACTTAAAAGTTTTCACATTGAGCAAAAAGAACTAAAGAGAGAGAAAACGTATGAACCTTTACATTCAGTATCTGGTGGAACCTGCTTGAGCAGCTATGAATTCAACTTAGCGTTTTCTGTAACTCTAGATTACTCCTGCGTATTGGCGTGGAGGATATATTTTTTTCCCATTACTCTGTGGAGAAATGATCAGAACTGCTAGAAATGAGTGATATTTGTTGGCTTTCTTCAGTCAACTGCTCACTTTAGGTCATTCCAAAACATTGCCTTTGGCTTAAAGTCTGGACTTTTAATTTTTTGGTCACAACATTTAGTGTCCTTCACTCATTCTGTTGTAGATTTATTTGTGCGTTTACCATAGTTTACTTGCTGCTGTTTCTTGAAGAGCAATGATTTCCTCCTGGCTAGCCTCCATTGTACACAATTCTTGTTCAGTGTATTCCTGAATTGTTTAATTACCCCCTTAGTTGAGTTGAACAACCTAGATGTTAAAGTAATTCTTTTTCAAAAAATAAAGTAAATGTTGGGTAATTCAGCTCAATTAAATAATGTATGTGTTATTTGTTCAGCTCCCAGGTGTGCTCTTCGCTTCTGTTTCTGTATTAGGATTTAGATAAAGATATGATAATGTTCTATGTCAAATTTATACAGATACAGCACATTCTGACAGGTTCACAAATTCCCTCTCACCACTGTATCTATCACTATGTATTTCTCATTCTTTAAAGTGTTGTTAGAGGTATATAACATGATGTGTCAATATCAATTATTACATTCACTAAAAATGCATTTTCTAAAACACAGATTGCGTGTGAAGTCTGTGAAAACTGGTTTCACTTAACATGCACCAAGAGAGAGACGATGGAGGACTTCACATGCTGGGCATGCATGTGAATTGATGCATGTCAGGGGCTGGGACTGGGAGCCAAGTCTGTTTTTATTTTGATTTGTTATTGTTATTGTTATATTGTTACTGATTACTGACGCAAGCACGCAAAAAGAAAGGCAAGCGCGCACACACACACACACACACACACACACACACACACACACACACACACACACACACAGACCAGCTTGCACCTATATTTAGATTTCATTTAATGTATAATTCTAATTTTGCTTTATGCTATATTATACATGTGGATTATTTTTGCTAGTGTTAAACATGTTTAAACTCAACTTTGTCTGTGTTTTTAT